>OCZR010045640.1:0-10143 GCA_900234385.1 Anemonia viridis
GGATTCATTTCTTAATTGAATTAATATTTACACTCGTCCCCAGTCCCCTTTTTGAATTTCGGAAAGGGCAATTACATCTTGATTTTTCGATTTTTCTGCTCACCTTTATCGTACAGTCTAGACATTTTGGCGCCAGTTAATTAAGTTGCTCTAAAAAGTCTGCAATAAGAGACGGCCTTACCCTCTGTGCGGCGGTATCGTGTTCTTACAAAGTTTTAAAAAAGTTAGAGTGAAAAAAATCGGTTTTTTATCACTAAATAAATTACACGAGACACTCAAAAGTATAAACATACTTCATCGAGCTTTTAGTTTGGAGTTACTCTTTTCCACTGGTTTACGAGAGCTTCTTAACAGCCAAAATCCCGTGCTTAAAAGTATTGAAAATGTAGTCAGTACTTTTGAGTGTCTCGCTCTAAGAAGAGCATCCTAGAATGGTGTTTTAGTACGTTTTGATACAAACAAAATACATTGAAATATTTGAACTGTAGTCGCTGGATAATGTTTTTTTGATCTGATGGCCAAACGTAGAACAAAAGTGAATGAGTTAGGGAGTGCGTGTAATAAACGTGTAAGTGGTGTTTTTAATTACACGCTCTTTCGCGTCAACTGAAAGAAAGTTACACGCGCGAAAACGAAGAAAATTGCGTGAAAAATGTTACGTTACATCTGAAATGGCCAAAAAAAGTCATTAAAACTCTAAAGTATGGAGACGCTAGCTTCAGTTTCTTCTTCGTTCTCTTCGTTCTCTTCGTTGTCTTCTTCATCTTGTGTAGGATTTTCTACTTCCGCCGCTGTCTGTAATGCTTTTTGAATTGCCCCAGCGGCGGCGCGTGCATCTCCACTGGCACAGATGCATTTCCGGCCAGTGTTTAACGAAGCGATTACCAAATTTCCTAAAAAAAAAGAAAACAAATGATTGATACGTTATAAATAAATTACGGTCGTGATTGGGATTTTACCCTCTCAGTTTTACATGAAATGTCACGAATGAAATATGGTGAAAACCAAGCTTTGCACAAAATAATTCATAACTCAAACACAAGCATGAACTTCTGGTAACAGCTATAGAAGTTCTTTCATACCTCTACTTTAAACAACATTTTCGAGAATTAGCCACATATTAATGAGTTTATGAAAGTTACGCGAATAATTTCGTTTTTCCTCGAACTTTCTCAAAGATTTTTTTTCCCCGCTCTTTCGGGAAATGAAAAAAAAAGTCGCGAGCAAATTTTGAATGTGTTTCTCCTCTAAAATCTTGACGGTAATTTAGCGGCTTTGAGCTATATTTCGTGTTCACGTACAAATCGAGAGTTCTATGGAAGGTAGGCGTACACCTCAAAATAGCAGATTACAGTAAAAAACAAACACATTCTCACCAGGAATGACGTTCACTCCATACACCCATTCTTCTGGGTAAGAAAAATGACTGATTATGTCCTCCATCAATTTGACAGGAACTTGGTCAGGGCAAGTGCTGGCGGCATCAAAGACATTTGTTACCACTTCTGATGTTTCGAAGTGGCAACTACCATGCACTAGAGCCCCACTGCTAGACCAATGACCAACCAATATCGGTGTTAGGGCATTTGGAATAAGGCGACCTTGAAAATGAAACGTTAATTTGATCAGTATTGAGGTTAAGTTATTACACACCATAAGAATTGAATCGAGGCTCCGGGGAAACAATGAAATAATCAACATAAGCAACATACCTAACAAAAGAAACATAAAACATACGCATAATCATTTACCAAGAACATTAATATCGAAATGATCGTATTTATTCTTTTGTTCCCCTAAGTATCGATTCAGATCATATTGGGTGCGATCATTCAACCAAAATATCGAAAGTGGGCTATCCCAAGTTTTAGTTGAAGTATGATGAATAATGCCCACATTCACGTCATTTATTAATAGTGATGTAAAAACTATAAATGCATTGGCTATGAGTCGAGTTTTGTTTGGCAAGGTAACGCCGATTTGGCGTTTCAAAAGTCATTTATTTCAGGTCAAAGTTTGAAAAAAAAGTTTAATTTTTATACTGCTTATGTATATTTGAGAGCGGACGGATTACTTATGTCCGCGACCGTCGTGTTTCTTATAATTTTGAAACGCCTTGTCGTACCTTGACCGTGTTCGTGCATCTAGGTTATTTCACGGTCATTCGGTCCTTTGTCACTGGGCTTTGAGCCCGGAATAAAACTTTGGATAACCTGTTACCGATATGATGAAATATCTTACCTGTTAATGGAACATTTCTCGTGTTGTTCCAAAAGAGCTGTTGTACCCCAGTCATTTTGTCTTCAAGGACAGTACTCAGCATTAGTGCTTGCTCCATTCCGCCCTCGCAGATGAAGACAACATTATAATGTTCCATGGAGTCAATATTGACAGCGTGAACATTAATTATAAACAGCCTGAAGACTTCTGTCGATAACCCCTGCATGCAAAATGATTTCATTGTCAAGGCATTTAATATCTCTAATATCACAAAAAATCTAAACAAATCTCCTTAGTAACCACTTAGAAGTCTCCTAATTTCCCGTAGAAAGTGACATACAAGATGAGCTACAACTTTATACGTAATGTTTATTTAAGGTGGCTAACTACAGTTTCTCAACTTCTACCATAGTTAATAAATCTTAAAACTTATTTTCAGTCATTTGTGAGTGTTTCCAATCCCTAAAAGTATATGTGTACTCACGTCTGGCAGGCTTGCAATAACTAATTCCATTCCTTTCCACAACGAGAAAGATGGAGAGGTTTTCAAGGCTGCAACTCCTGGCTCGTATAAGCTTCCTGCAACCGCGATTGCCTCACCATCACAAAACTGGAAATAGTCATTCTCTTCTTGTACTGACTCGCTCTGATTCTTCCTTTTGTTTTTATTCTCCCTCCACGAGATCGCTCTCTGGAAAAATTGCTTTAGTTCCTGCAAGAATGGTTATGAAAATCAAGAAAATTAGGACGGCATCACATCAAGATTTAGTTGAGATCAGAGAAATCGATATAATTGTAAGATAATAAGTAAACAACACAAACCGGGGAACCTCTACCTCTATGTTCAGATTTGACTTTAAATTTGTGATACCTTGGGTTCCATGCAGAGGCTGTTTCCTCTTGCTCCGGCTATTCGGGACAAGAGAGAGCAGCCTTTGCACCCAGTGTAAAATTTGTAAAATTGTGGCGTCAAAGACAAAGGTTTTTTATTGAAAACAAAGATATTGTATTCTGTAGTTCATAAAAATTTCTGAAAATCCGGCAATACTACTACTCTTTGTGTACAGTCTGGAAGCGTAAAATGGTTCGGGTTTGTTCACGTTAACGTTTATACGCTACTCACTTCGCTGGCTAAATTGTTGGGGTTTTTTTGTTAAAAAAATGTATGCATTTGCGGCAGTAGCAAACATGTAGAAAAAAGCCCCAAGCTACCTTCAAGCTTAAATGCAAATGGTAACAAACATAGACTCACTTGTGGTATGTTGTGGGGTCGCAATTTTAGATGAACAAACTGAGATATTTGATCCTCGGTGGTATGTTTCGGGAATTCTTGCTTTAACTCATCCCACGTTTCGATCCCCGTGTGTTTTAAAAAGGCATCAATAATAACGTGTTTGCTTTTGATTCGGGATGCCTTTGCAGCCATTTCTTTTAAAGAAATTTCTTCATTCACAACCGCCCTGAGAAGGTCAATTTTAGACTGGAGACATATTCCCTGCAGAGGCATTCCAAGCTATAACAAGGAAAAGAGAAAAAACTTTCTTTACAAAAGAACTGAACCTTGAAGTTAGTTACAAGTAATAATAATATGACGACGACGAAGATGATGATGATGATAAACATAGCGTTTAAAATAGACGGTGTAACATGCTACAAAGTCTATTTTACACGCATTTTTCTATATAATACATTTCTTCGTCCATCCTAGCATTTTTGAACGTCTGTAAAGGTAGTTCAATATTGATCTGATTATTTTTGAAAATTTCTCTCCGACTATGTGAGAGTTGTGTTATTAGAGTGCATTTAGTCTCACTGTTGAATAGTTGACGTCACCTAAATTAGATCCTATTTTACTATTTTAGTTGACGTCACATAAATTCAAAAATCACATGCCAACGGCTTCAAAATCTGGGGGAAAACAATGATTAGATTTACCGCTTTTTTCCACATTCTTTGGTAAAGTAGACCCCCGGACTAGCATGACCGTTATTTGGCGCGCCTTTACTATTTTAGGTGACGTCAACTAAATAGTTAACTTTAGTTGTTGGAGAGACTGGTCGCCGATTAGGTGATCGATTTAGAGACCACCTTTATGACATCCGTAAAAACGATTTATCCAAACCAGTTGCTCGGCACTTCAACTCTGCTAATCACTCTGAGCTTAATGCTATCATTTTTGGCACCAACGAACACCGTAAAACAAAAGAAATGCGGTTAATTCATTCCCTTGGCACCATTAATCCCCGCGGGATGAACGAACGCTTCGCTTTTAATTACCTTATTTCTCACATATTGTTGCTTTTCGACCCATTTGTTTTCCTTTATTTTTTGGCTTGCTTTTTCCTTATTGGTTTGTTTTCTCTCTCCTCTACAATATAAACATCTCTCTCACTCTCACTTTCTGTTGACTCCGACGAAGGACTAACGTCCGAAACGTCAGCTCTTCTATTCACTACGGTGTAAAATTTATTATTCCAAGATAACTGTTTAAATTGTTACTGCGATTTTCATAATTACGCGGACAGTGAAGTTCAAATATCAACGTGCAAAACAGCGTTTTTGCTTCCGTCAATCAATGATAATCAGTCGGTACCTTTTATATTTTGACTGGCGGCAGTGAGAAAGCAAATTCCAACGGGCAACTCGTATCTTCGGTGTCCGCGTAATTATGAAAATCGCAGTAACTAATTTAGATAAATTTATCTAACTATTCAAAAGTGAGACTAAATGCACTCTATCACAACAATTTAGGACTCGTACACAGTCCTGCACGACTGATGAAATCAACTGAACTCGGAAGTGTTTCACGAACTTGGCATCACCTAATTACGTCGAATTATGTTAACCTGTCGAATATTTACTTACTTGGTTTTGTGTAATTTCGTTTATTTTTCTGATCCTACTTGGTTTCGTTTTTTTCGGCATGTCCTTTAACTCGCCTAAGTCATACTTTCGACCAATGGCTACGAAAAGATCCCACGCTGGCTTCTCAAGCAATGCAGCCTGTAACGTGGGTTCCAGCGTTGTTGGACTCTTTAAAAATTCACAAACAAAAATATTAGGTAACATAACTGTAGTGAGAAGAAGATAATCAGAATTTTAGTGTGTAGTTCTTTGTCATTCTGACAATTTTAAAGCAAAATGTTATAGGGGTAATAAGATGGAAATATTCTGTTACCTTTCCTGCTTCGACGTACATTCTTTTACAGGAATCCCTCCATTCCGTGGTTGTTGGAGGTGTTGGCCCGTTTGGATCGAGGTCTTCCATCTGGTACCTCCACTTCCTACAAGCTACCACTCGTTGCATCCAAGAAGTAGCCTTGCTTCCCTTATTCTCCAAATTATGAGAAGCGGCCACACGCTTGATTTGTTCGGTTGTTAGGGTATTGCCATAAACTGACACGTAAACTTGCTTCAAAAGCGGTTTATGTTTCTCACTTGTAGCACAAAGCTAATTAAAGAAAGAAAAAGAAATACATGGTTTTAAAAGTTCAAATGATTCAAATTCAATAAAAGGCTACTCTTTCGGCTGATAGTTGTTGAGATAAAACGAGAAAGAGAAGTATAATTGTTTTAGTAAAACTCTTTTTTGTTTTTTCTGAAGTGACATTTTGCAGTATTTCTTCGATATTTTCACTCGTAAAGCCGCCATCTTGGATTTTCTATACTTCCCTTCCGATCGAAAAGTTGAGAAGAGTAGCAGAGTAATCAGAGCGCGCGATTTACATTTGAATACCAGTAGATTTTTGGTAATGACTGAACTAAAACTATGACCTATGGTAGGGTTTGAAACGCTTGACAAGCAATCGAGTGATTTTTTACAATGGAAGATCACTGATTTCATTGAAGTTTGTTTTAGCTCTTTTAAGAGTTCGAAAATGTGTTACAGTTGTAACCAATTTTTTTAAGATTTTTAAATAAATAAATCCGTTCCTCGAAATATGCTCATAACTAAGTTGTGTCGTGATTGAATTCTGATCTGGCTTTGATAATGGCCTATTATCTCGCTATTACACGTCTTGAGTTTCATCTGTCAACACTAGTCATCATTATCGATCTCAAACTTATTAGAAAGTAACTTTCTTTACCTTTTCAAAGGCAGCTTTTCGATGAAGCCCTCCAACAACTGTAATGTTGCATCCTTTCAGAAGATTTTTGTTTTTTATTGCTACATCTCTAGAAATATCAGCAATCCCAACCCATGGTTGGTGGTCGTGGAGAAACGTGGTTGGCGTCTCTTTTAGGCACTCAAAAAGTTTGTTAACTTGTTGGTCGTTGAGTGGCCTGTCCAGCCATTGTTCAGGCGGATTCTTCAGTTTTCCCACATCTATAGAGAACAGTCCTAAGAAATACATAGATACATACATTTAATGAGATAATATATTAATACTTAACGCTTACTTCCCGAAACCACCATTACAATGTGCCTACTTGATTTGAAATAAATTTTTTTTTGTACCTATATGGTGAGCCGCAATCTCTTCATCGATATTCGATGCCTTCTTTGCCCTTTTTTCTGGAGACTTGAGCTCCAACTCCTCTTCCTCCGTGTTCCTCTTGCTCACTTTTTTGAGCCCTCTCTTCTCTTCTTTTCTGGACTTGCCAGAGGAGGTAGCGTTCACATCAGCACTGGGGCCAACCACGCTGTTATTAAGATTGTCTTCGTCATCTTCATACCTTTGATGGACAATAGCCGGTAGCGCCGGTGTCTCCGGAATGCTCTGCAAGTTATTAATCATTTTCCATCGTCTCCAGGCACTTTCGAATTCGCTCGATTTCTCGTTTGGACTCTGCAATTGCCGCGATATGTCATTCACCGGCTCAAATGCAGAAATAGTGAACATAAGTGTCCACTTTCCAGTCACGGACAGGATATCTTTGAATGTAATCTGCAACGAAATTGACATTGCTCAAACCTCTACTAGCTAATGCGCCTCCTGTTGACAGATCTCCCTTTCTTTAACATCCATTCACTGATGAGTTATGAATTATTTGACCTTTTTTGAAATGGAAATCTTGTTTTTAGAAGCGAAATGCTACTAAACATAATACATTTCAAAAAACTCAAACAATTCTGACTAGCTTTCCATCTCTGCAACCCGTGGAAAGGACAATATTTTAAAAATTCTGTTTTCTCTGTAATCAATTGGGTTGCGATGACAGATGTTTGTTAACAAGAGAATCATGGGCAGCTACACACATGTTTTGAGTAGTTTGAATGAGTGACAAAATGTTTAGAAATCTGAACTTCTATCATGGAACGAGGGCCTCTGGTTTGTTAGCCACTGGCTATTAAGTGAGACCCTCGTAAAAAGAAGGTCAGTTTAAAACCCAAAAGTGAAGTATACCAATGTGATGTTGTCATGACAGAATAATTTGCGAAAACCTTTTCACATACGTTTACACATAAAATAGCTTACCGATACATATTTTCCATTTCGATGTGCAGATACATTTACAATTTCTTCCATTAAGTGCCCAGCACTGTTTTTGATTCTTGCTTCTTTAACTTTTGCAAAAAGGTATCCATCAACTTCCTTGATGTGCCATAGACCGGAAGGTGCCATTTCTAATTTGCAATTGCCTGCCATGATGGTTGTTGCTGGTAACAAGAGCGAAGGAGCCGTTAAAATCCACAAAACAAAGTAATTTTGAAATTACATTGATTACTAGAAGCAATATTTAACAGAAATGCGTTCTTGTTCACAGTATATAGTGTCAGGAAAGGAATCACTATTAAAATATTTTTTATGTTACACGTGCGTGCGTGGGTACAGCTGATCCATCATGTCTTGTCAGGCAAGGAATCAACGTCAAAATAAGATGTTACCAGCAGTATTTATACGGTACTGTGTCGTGCTATGTAAAGCGGAACATGATCTCACTTCAACTGTGTTTTTCGAAATCCTTAATTATGGTATTGCGTTATAAACACGAAAAAAGTATCGTTTACTTACTTTTCGTAGACTAGTGTTTGGTTGGATAAAAGCGCAGTCAGTTTGCCTTAAAAAACCGGTGATGAAAGTCCTTCCAACAAAATAATTTTACGCAAAACAAGGAAGATCAGTCGCTGAAAATAATGGAGAGCACAAGTAGTCTTGGAGGTTTACAAATAGAGAATCCCAACTACTCTGGAACGACGAAGCAACTATTTCTTTTTGAACCAACCACTTCAGCAGCCAAGACGTAGTGTGAAGCGTGAAGACCTATCATAAGTACTCCTGACTGGTCGGTCATGACGTTTCCTGACAAGTCGGTCATGACGTATTCCTGACTAGTCGGTCATGACCTATATTCCTGACTAGTCGGTCATGACGTTTCCTGACAAGTCGGTCATGACGTATTCCTGACTAGTTGGGCATTGGAATACCAAAAAAAAAGGATAATAATAAAATACTTCATTAAAAAAATTACTTAATGTTGACTCCTTAGTTGTGGACGGCATGTTTTTATTATCTAGGCTGCTTATTCTAGCTGTTGAAAGATAATAGGCTTATCTAGATTCATTTTCACACACAAGGACACATACCGGAAATCATTGGACGATCCTTTGTTTGACAATAAAATTAATTTTTTAGAGCCCATAACGGTGAAAGTCGTTTGAATTTCACAGTCTAAGATGGACGACGATGTTTACAGCGATGAAGATTTCGAAGGTTATACAGTACGAGACCACCGTGAATTCATAGAATGTGCCGAAGAAATGCAATCGTTTTCCTTCTTTCCACAAAATACTGCAAGCAGAAAACGCTTAAATTCGTTCTCTGAGGACGAATATTCAGAAGAAGAGGTATCACATCTTGAATTTCAACAGCCCTCGCAAAATGTAGTCGCATGTAGTGCAAACCAGGAACTAAAGGAAGAAGAGTTTTCCTCTGATCAAGAATCCGATTTTTTTGATATGGATGGAGAATTTTCAAATGTTTATTATTGTTCTAGTGGGTTTGGAAGTCAAGTTGATCTCAAATCTGATCGTTGTGACACCGAAGCTTCAGACGATTCCTCATTGAATGGCGATTTTTCTTCCATCAACTTCGTGTCAAATGTAGAAAAAGAAGAAGTAAAAGGAGAGGAAGAAAAAGAAAAAGAAGATGTAGCTGTGACACCGATTGATAAGACTGCTAGTAAAACAACAGCATACCGACCTACTGGTAATTTAATATCTAGTTAATGTTTTCCCGTGTTTTAATGTTTATTTACTATAACCTTAACGGATGTTTAACTGCTATTCTTTCTTTTAAGGCAAAAAAAGATCAAATATATTGAGTCCTGAAAGCATTATGACGAGCTACTGCTGTAAATCGGCGTGCATAAACAAATTAACTTTAAACCAGGTTCAACATGCACGTCAATCATTTATAAGGAATTGTGGAACCAATGAAAAGCAACGACAGTTTGTTCTAGACTGGCTAGATTCAAATCGTCCAAAGGAAGACGAAAACCTTTTTTTTTATTCTGTCTGTGGAATAACTGTATGTGTGACCTGCTGGCTAAATGTTCTTGGGATAACAAGGAGAAAATTCTATATGCTAAAGAAAGAGTATTTAAGTAACCGACGCAGTGGAACTCACGGCAACGCAGGAATAGTGAGAATGTCCTGGTCTAGCGAAATTGCACTAACCTATTTAAAAAACTACTTTGAACGTATGTGTGACTACATGCCAACAGGAAATGTCATGCATTTACCATCCAACATAAGAAAGCACGAAGTGTATGAAGAAATGAAGGCAACTTTGGAGTCCCAAGGTCAAACATGCTGCTCAAGGCCGACATTTGATAATTTATGGAAAGAATACTTTCCAAAAGTCAAAATTCCAAAGGTAACATTAATAGTCACAAATGCAAGTGTTTCGTAATAATATTTACTTCTTAGGTCACGGCTTAGGTACATGGAAAAAGTGGCGGATCCAGAATGATTTCAAG
>OCZR010045666.1:0-11432 GCA_900234385.1 Anemonia viridis
ATGGCGGCGAATCTGCAGGCTATGGGTCAGTGGTAGTCTTGTGATAAAAAAAAATATGATTATGAAAATGAAATTAAAGATAGATAAATGATATATATAGGAATAAAGGAAAAGTCAATCCCTGTTCGTGAGTGAGAGTGATCATCGAAATAACTGTAAATCATATCACAACTAATATCACAATAGAAATCTTTCTTACTACTGATTTGAAGTCTTCATGTCCTTTTACATTCCATGGGCTGACAGAACACGATGGTACGTGACGCCAAGCAACAAAACCGGAAATACTGTCAAGACACCATTCAAGTCACTTCCGGTTGCCGTGGACAATAACTGCGGGTCAGTATTCGGAGCACATCTCAAAGATAAATTCAACCTCTAAATCCTGTTTATGTTTTCCAAAACAGAGATCTTTCTTGTTGTGGATGGATAAGGGTGCGAAGGGTAGAATCTCAAGCATCTTGGCCCTTTTAAAAATGGGTCAAAGCCAGATATATAACAAGACTTCCAACTACCGCACCCGAACTGTGACGCTCACTATCGGTATGTTAGAAGCTTGGATAGATTTGTTACACATCGATGACGGCGCGTGCCTCTATGGTACTAACAGAAGGGGTCTGCTCTTGTCCAATCAGATCACAGGATCTTGGCATGTGATTGACAGGTAATACAATAGGCGTGATATTCGGTCCTTTAGTGCGAGGGCAGTGCTATATTATGATTTTATATGCCTCGTTTAGCGGAAGTTTCGTCATTTTTGGTATGAAGTTTCAAAAAGCCAAGGAACACGCTTTGATAAGAAGTAAGATCTGAAGAAAACAGACAAAAAAACACCAGCACTGGAATCAATCTAAGTATATTTTCCCTATAAATAGTTAGTAATTATTATCATCATGCCGAGAGTTGTCCCGGAACAAAAACAGAAGTATGAAAACGACGAGACGTTTAGAAAGTTAGCAAGAGAGTCGGAGGTAAGAACAACTTTTTTGAACTTATTTTCACTATAAAATCAATGAAATAATTTCAGTCTTGGATCAAAGAAACTCAAGATTAGCTTATTTTTCTCCAGGTAAAATACACTGCTTACAGAGATAGATCCCACGAAGAACGAGTTGTGCGATTTCAGACTGAAATACGCGATGGACAAGCTCATGTAGTAAGTGAGATGAATAACTGATCCTCTAGAAAAACTTGTCGATTTTATGCATGGAATTTTGAAAAATTCAATTAGTCTAAATCTCACAATTTTTTAATCTTGTTCCAGGCTTACGTTTCTTCGGGAACGAATTTTATTCTCACTTTCCCAAAGAACGACGATGGAAGTATTTCTAAAGAACATTTAGACTTTGAAAGAGAACCAGGCAAGGTATGCTTGATCTTGAGGAATAAATAGTAAAAATCTTATGAATAAGAATGGAAAAAAATTGAAAATCATTACCATATGTGGTTATTTAGTTTGTTTGCGGGTTTGCGATTCTTTTGTTTACAAATATTTCAGTTTTCGAAGCTTTGGGAATATTGCCAGTATTGTTAGTTTTTGAACTTTTTACAAAATTCCGATATGTTTTTCGCTTCTAAAAATGGTTTTATTTTTTAATCAATTTTAAAATTCCTTTTAAGAGTAATTTTAAATGATTTACTTCGAAAACAGCTGGCTAATGAAGTTACCAAATGGTTTATTCAAAACAGTCGTTCTGGATAAAACTGCCGACCGCACTTTCAGTTTTAGGTTTAACATGCTCACTTTCACACCATCATCGGTGCCGGAAATGCTTTATTTCTTCCACAAATTTTTTCTTTACTTTAATTATTTTGCCATGACATAAATATTTGGTAAAAGTTGCAGAAATCTCCTGAAATATTTCGAAAGGTTCGGATATTTTTGTGCACGTGCGGCGGGTGGAAACAGTGAATAATTAATGACAAGGGATTGTCTAAGAAGCATTTGAATGGCTTCCCTGTAGCAGTAGAATGGGTTCCCCATCGTATTGTTTACAACACGGACCGGGGATGTTTCAATTACAAATCACTTAGTTGTTTCGAAAAGAAGTTGCCTTTGGTCTTATATGAACAATTGTCCCTTGAATATCGTGTTAGCGAGACGTTCCGGAATAAACGCAGACTTGCGACGAGAGAAAACGGAATCACACCAGACCACACCGGTTCCGATAGAGATTTGAAAACAACTCACTTCCGGTACATAACTCGCTTCATTTGTCATCCCCAAAATCCCTCGAAACATATTTCCTTTGTTCCATAAGAGCTCTAAAATAATTGAAAAGAGGCACTTACGAAATTAAATTCATTTTTTATAATATTATTATTCTTGCGGTTAAGACAGAGCTCTACAATTCAGTTCGACACAAGATCTGATGCTGATGCTAATACGAAATAAAGAAAAGTAATAAAAGAAATATACACTCCTATTTCGATTTCTATATCGTTTCAGGTTTAAATATTACTGCGGCATTTCTTCCTAAAAGACATTCTTAAAGAAAAATCGAGACAGGTGGCCGTGAATCTTTATCGCGATTATTGTGAAACTTGATTATAAAATTTGATAAGCTCGCCTGTTCATTCATCGAGTCATTTACGGCTAATTGCCTCGGAAAAATTTACCTCACCAAAAGGTATTCCTTTATCCGTAGTCTGTTTTATTATTTCCAAAAGTTTTGATAATTCTGTTGAAATTTTTTTGCTTTAATTATAAAGAATAAAATATACAGAGAGTACATAAAGACGATTAAGAAACCTCTAGATAATTAAACTTTTCATAATATACTTATCCGAGAAAGGTAATTTGTTTACGAGTAATCTCAATTATTTCTTAAAACTATCTACTCGTTAAATCCCTCCTAAAATAGGTATTAAATCTGTTAAATACCGAATGTAAAAATGTTTTTGTTACTCAATCTTAAATTTTATTTTCTGAAGAAGGAATTCCAGAAAATTTCATGAAAAATGGATTGATAATTATAGTTTGTTGTAAGTTCTAAATTCATGTGAATAAAGGGTCAAAAACGTTTTTCTTAATTGTACTAAAATATATGAAATAGAAAATGAAATTGAATAAATCCGTGTATTTTTTATTTAAGAATATATGCATTCAAAAATGTAAGGATTTTTGAGACAAGGTGGTTCTTTTTAGCTGTAGAAATAAAAGCCCAAGTCATAGGAATAATTTAGGTTATCATACATGATCAGAGTAGGGTCAGAGACCTCACACATAGGGTATAAGCTTTTCTGCAGCTCTGAGACATTCCTTGGATGCAGCTATTTATCAGAGACTTGAATAACGAGAAGAGATCAAAGGAGGAAGGCTTGGCTTTGATAACCCGGGATTCTGAGTGACTTTGAACAGAATATTACTACCAGGAATGGAAACAATTTTCTGTGAAAACCTCTCAAAATCCCTTAAAAACAAGACAGCTTCATTTGGAGGACAAAACAAAAGAATTTCAATCTCCTGAGAATTGGAACCTATTGTTTTGTCCTCCAAATTGAGCTGCATTCCAATGTGTTGCAAACAATCTTTAGACCCAATCAACATTTTCCCATTTCAGACTACATCATTCCCTTGAGTATTATGTTCTTGTTTGATTTGATTTGATGCCAATAACATATTGGAAGCAGATTTAAGGTCTGCAAGCATGACCCATACTAGATTGAATTTGAAAAAGGCAGTCGTAAAATGAATTTTGTTGCATAGCATATGTGCATGCTTAACTTAAACTACAGTTTGGGCATTAAACTCTTGACAGAGAAACTAAGAGGTTGGTAATGAGGTGTTGAAATTGACCCTTAGCTATCATAACCTTGAAGCTGAAGACTCCTTTCACATGATATCAAAGCACCTCAATTTGGAGGACAAAACAAAAGAATTTCAATCTCCTGAGATTTGGAAACTTATTTTTTTGTCCTACAAAATTAACTGTATTCTGACACTGCAAGGCTATGGGTCTATGCATGTCCGCAGGGGTACTCATGGATATCACCTTCACTCAGGTCCTGATAGAAGCACATTAACCTCTAATTTCTAGACTTAATCTTATCAGGGATTGTGTTTCATTCTCAATACACCCCCAGGGTCGAGGGCTAGCCGGGTGGCGAAAAACCTCAGAGGTGCAGGAACAGAGATAACATAAAAAACAGAAGCTGAGAAAAAAAATGTGCCAATGTAAAATTTCAAATTCAGGGGGGGGAGGGGAGGGTGGTGTAGTTATGAAATTCCTACTCGGAATTGGTATTTTTCACGTTAATGTATTCACCTTACTATAATGGTTGTCTATGGTTCATTAGACTAGATCTACAATACTAGCTATTACCAACAAGTACTATGTATTAGTCTGACTAATGTTTCACAGTGCAATGAAAACGACTCTTAAACTACCCTTTAAGCATCCCGTAATTTCTTACTTTAAACAATAGAAATCAAGATGGCTGCCCATTAGTAATAAAAATGACAGTCTATTGTATATTAATGGTGGCTCATGTATTTGAATCCTATATTTCAGTGATTGTAATAATTGTTTCTTATTTCTAGGTTCATTTTAAAAGTCATTTCATCCTGAATGGTGTTTGTGTGATATTCAAAGGATGGATAGACCTACAAAGACTAGACGGCATTGGGTTTGTTGACTTTGATGAAGAAAAAGCAAAGGTGAGGAGACACAGGCAGTGGTTGACCTCTTTCATGTGGCATCAAAGCAGCTCAATTTGGAGGACAAAACAAAAGAATTTCAATTTCCTGAGAATTGGAACCTATTGCTTTGCCTTCCAAATGAGCTGCATTTGAATTGACAAGCTGCAAAGGGTCTATAGACTGTTTAGCGTTTTTGGACCACATGACATTCCCTTGAGAAATGTTCTTTTATTAAAATATTGATACATGAAAGAATCAACTCCCAAGAGTAGCATCACATGGTCTGAAATGGGTATGGCAAACGAAGCTAAAGAGGTCTGTTCACTAACCCGGGGGTGGGGGTTGCAGTTCAGTGATATAATGTGCTACTAGGGTCTGCAAACCCAACCGAAATCTTATTCCTATTGTATCTAAGATCTACCTTCGGTACATGTAAGAGAATGTGGCAACATTCTTTTTGATATCTCACAGAAAGAAGACAAAGTAATGCGTGAAAGTCTAGAACAAACCAAACAAAGACTTGCCGAGTTTGAAGAGAGACAAAGACAGTGGAGAGAAGAGCAACAGAGAAAGGAGAACGAGGCAAGTAACCACCAGCATATCTATAGGTAAATAAAACAGGGAGTTTTCTTTCATTTATTTGGGAAAAAATCCAAGAAAGAGTACTTGATTGAATGCTTGATTGATTGGCATCTGTCACTCAAAAGCCTTCAGACCCATCCAAGGGATAGCAAGACATCAATTTGAATATACAGAAAACTTGCAACATGTTCAGATGCAGCTCAGTTTGGAGAATCAAACAATAGGTTTTCAGAACATGTTACACGCTGAAACTCTTATCTGAAACTTCTTGAATTGTAAGGCTTTGTCTAGCTTCCTCCTCAGCCGTTCTTAGGGTCGTCACACAAGGTTTCCTGGGGAGGAAAACCTTGTGTGACAACCCTAAGAATGGCTGCAAAGGAGGTTAGGCTTTGTCAGGCAAGTGTCATGGGGGCATTTCATTATCAAAGTGCAATTTTGTCCTGAAAGTTATTCAGGACTTTCATTTGTACCATGAATAAATAGAAAGCAGCTTTAAATTTGTAAAATGCAAGTTGTGCAAAATGCAACTTGTGAAAAGCTGACAGCATTCACTAAATGTGATCACACGTCATTGGACATCCAAATCCAAAATGGCTTCAAATAATCAAATTTAGCAACATACAAGTACTCTTTCTTGGATATTTTTAGTTTATTAATTTATTATTTTATTTATTAAATTATTTTCAGTCTGTGAATTGAAATAGGTTAAAATAATGATTATATCTTGAATTTACTAGCGCATGCAAGAAAATAAGAAGTCTTTTATTCCTTGTGTGTTTCCTTGCAGACAAAATTAGGCCTTCGTCACCACCAGGGCCACCATGGTAAATAACAGCCGCTATATATGGAAGCTAGAAATGTATCATATTATTATCAATATTAATATATAGATTTTATTAGATGATTTAATATTATTATCATTAGTGTACTAAAGTCGGAGGTAGAGAGAAGATTTCGTGTGACTGGTAAAATAGTACTCACAGATTTTGTTTGCTCGAAAAGTCATGGCATATGAAACAGTTATGGCCAGTACAGTGCTGACATGGTGCCTAATGTCATGTTTTCACACACGTCACGGCACGGCATGGCCAGGTCATGGCAAGGTGTGTAAGTTTTCTGTAGACAGGGCATATGAAAATTTATAACTGTGATGCCATGGCTGTGATCAGTGATATAGGAAGGGGTTGGATATATACACCCTGAAAAATGTTTGAATTCAGCTATAGCTTGTTCAAAAGAAGTTAGCAATTTTCTCCACAGTCACATGTAATCTGCTCCAAGAGAGAAAGCAATGCCGACTCAAACGATGTTAAGAACACGGCCCTTCTTTTTGAATCACATGCAATAACAATCCTCAGGACTGGTGTTCTCATCTGGACATGGATGTTTGCATGATGGTGTCATTTTACTACAACTACCAGAATGCTTTGCAAATTTTCTTTCTTATTCAAATTTTTTTTCCTCATGAGAATAGTAAGACAATTATTGGTATTAATGAACTGAACCAAAGAAAGTGTGCACAGGATTCTGGTATTTGTAGTATAAAACGACAATAATGTGAATGCTTTTTGTCGCTTCCCTGTGACTCTCATGAGAACATCCACAATATTGGAGTGTAAAACGTGAAGAAGAATAGCTTGTCCTCACATGTTGAGTTAGCCTGCTATCATTGCTAATCTGTCTACCACAGTACGCCCTAATGCAGCTGATGAAACGTTAAAGAATATTGTTCTGTTTAGCCATTTAGAATCTCAAGTTGGGATAGAGGGGGGCCAACTATAGGACAAGTTTAAAAGTCTATTAATGACATATATGTTGAACTTCATAAATACTGCCCTCCCCAAGCATCCTTGACAAACTAAACTGATAAGAAAATGCTAAGGAACAACTATAGGAAGTGTTGATATCGGGCTTGGTTTTTGCAGTACCAGACGAAATCTTTTTTAATTAATTTATACAGGAGCAAAGTTAGGCATTTAAATTCGTGTAAATAGAATTTACACCTAAATATACAAGTTTTTGGAGCAAAATTTGTCTGGTTCCACATAAAGCTAGCCCAAGTTGGTCTATTCATACTGTAAGTTCTATGAATTAGATCTTCCAATAGGGCCGTGTGGTAGTGACATCACAACAAACAAACAAACAAACAAACCCAACTTGTCATCTCCATGGCTCCGATTTCTGTCATTTAGTTTGTAATGACGAGCTAATGTTTTATTGAAAAATAATAAGATAGTGGCTAGAATAAAATGTATGTTTCTCCATATTTTTTTCAGTATAATATTACACTTGTATGAGCTGAGTCATGCATCTATTAGGCGGGCTATTTTTAGAATAACCACACAGCCCTATCATTTGATAAGATGTCAGCCAAGAAACTAATAATAACTATTGGCAGAACAACTCTTTACTGACAATTCTCTTCATATTTCTGTGACCTTATCAATTCTAGACAACTGGTATTTTATTTTTTGGCTTGTGGGAATTAATTTTACAATATAACTGAGTTCATTCTAATCAAGAACAGAAAATTTCTGTGACAAGACGTCAGCCATTTTTTGGGGGGGAATGTTTTACAAATTGAATGAACTAAGCTCACTGTAAGTGTATCAATCAAACAGTAGCAAAAATGCCAGAAGCCAGTTGTGTGAAGCCTGGATAAAGTTATCCACTGGATAAGATTTATTTAGTGTATACAATTTGTATAGGTTTTATCTGTTTGATTTATCTGATGGATGAGCCTTTGTACAACCAGCTCCAGATGTCTGAATTTGGTAGGTTAAAGAAAAAGGGCCGTAGCGAGAACACTGGAAAAGGAATTTGGGGGAGTGGGGCGCCCATAGTAAAAAGCTAAAAAATATTGAATTTTTCATATTTTTTTATAATTTATACATTTTAACAAAGTTCCCCCCAAATTTTTTTTGCCCCCCCTTGCTATGCCCCTGTGAAGAAATATGAAAAGCAATGTTACAATCTAACGTCTTGTAACAGATTTCATGTACCAGCTGCAATAGGTGCTAGCTAGCCAGTCCAGTGAAGGTATGCAATAATGCAATTAAAGTATTTAAAGGTTATTTATAAAGCAGCAGAGTATGCATAAGATGTGTATTAATCTTTGGCAGGAATGTTTTTTTTTGCTGCTGGATAAAAATAATTATGTTCCAATGGTAGTATCACTTCTGCAAAGTGTAATAAACTGATGAAAATGGATTCTTGTGTTTATTTGAATTTAAAAACACACATGAATAATTAATGAGGAAAACACAATAGAATCATCGACCATTGGGGAGGTTTTAAATCTGATAAAATTTCATCTTCATTTGCATAAACTTTAACTTGGATTTTCTCTGCCAAACTTGGTTCATTCATAAAAAATTCAGTAGAACATGAGAACTGTATACACCTAGAAGTTTTTTAAGCCGTTTAATAAACTCGTAGATCGTGTTTTATCAGGTCTAAAACCACTCGGCTACGCCTTGTGTTTTAAACCTGATAAAACACTCCTGCTCGTTTATTAAGCAGTATATAAATAATGGCTTTCGCAGGGGTGCTAGTAGTCACCTGTGCAGGCCAAGGATCAAATGGAAGAAGGCAATATAATGTGGTTTTTGATTAAAAAAAAAAATGAAATAAACCACATTATCTTGGGGATATTTTCCCATTTCAGGCCACGTCATTCCCTAGAGGTATTATATAATTGTCATTATAAAATATTTGAGATACTACGCATGCTCTTATTGGCTGGCGACCAATGACACAAAATGCCATCATACAGAGATCAAAGAATGTGCTTGGAGAAATTAATTAAGAACTCAACACTAAACTTTATTCATTACGTTACATTAGTAAATACATTTTTGTCATAAATTAAGATGTAATATGCTAAAAATGTTTTTTTCACAAATTAAAGACATTGGACAAAGCAACAAAATGTTGACTACGGTATCTATTGTAGTCGATGTATCACATTTCAATGGGATTGCTAACATTTAGCATAAGGACATTGAAATCCAATGTTTTCTCTCTCTTATAACACCATTTTCGATTTTTTTGGGACATTTTTTCTACATTTTTACAACTAGAGTGCATTTAGTCTCACTGTTGAATAGTTGACGTCACCTAAATTAGATAACTATTTTACTATTTTGGTTGATGTCACATAAATTCAAAAATCACGTGCCAACGGCTTCAAAAACAGGGGGGGAAACAATGATTCGATTGACCGCTTTTTCATACATTCTTTGGTAAAGTAGACCCCCGGATTAGCATGACCGTTCATTGGCCCACTTTTACTATTTTAGGTGATGTCACCTAAATAGTTAACTAATTTAGATAAATTTGTCTAACTATTCAACAGTGAGACTAAATGCACTCTATCCAATCAGCGATCTCCTTCTTGAAAGGAATGAAACAACTTTTAGGCATCATCCAATAAGAACACACGATATAATTGATGTGATTCAGTTTTTCAGTTGTTCCTATGAGAAAGCTAAAACAAGAACTCCTAAAGACTGTCCTGATTGGATAACACATTAAACGTTAAAAAAATGTCAAAAAAACTTGAAGTGTTCATTGTTAGAGTATCTGCACTGTAAAGGTTGCAAGGTATGGACCTTACTCAAAAGTACACGAAATGCTTGGAAATTTTATAACTTGGAGGGCACAATTCATCTATTTACAAGTAAGGGCAAACAAAAACATTGTTAGAATTATACTTTATGACAACAATTGTCATCCTCAGATTGTGTCATTTCCTTGAGTATTATTTTTTTCATAATTTAGTTGAACAAATAAACTTATACTAATATGGGAAAAACAATGTATGAAAATAGAAAAGCTAATTGAATTACTTTCATGTTTTCATTCGAAAATTGTACTTTATTTGTTAGAAAATAAGATTAGGTCATTTCATGAATTTTCTTAAAATTAAGAACAAACTATTAGTTTCACTTGAAACTTACATTCAATAAGAATTACTGTTGTCAAGACAAAGGAAACGGATGGATGTCAATCAAGGCATTTCTATGGCATTTCACAGGCATTTCCTTGGAAGCGTTGCGCTTTAATCAACCAAAACCTTATTATTTATTGTGACATCAAATTGCACAATTTCACACATACAAATGATACAAAATGATCTATTTCAATGAATTTGAAAGAATGTGCCCCGCCTTTATTCGCACTGCCATGCAGTTTAAAGGTCAACATAACGTCTAAAGGCTTATTTACACAGTACAACTTTTGCTTACAACTGTCGTATGCAATCTGCTTACGCCATCCTTACAACTAGGCTACAACAGTTGTAGGATTTTGAAACATGTTTTAAAACCCTACAACAATCGCATACAACAGTGGTAGCCGTGTTGTAAGGATGGCGTAAGCAGATTGCATACGACAGTTGTAAGCAAAAGTTGTACCATGTAAATCAGCCTAATAACTTGTCAGCAAAGGTATCAACCAGTTAGGTCATTATCACTGTCATTATCTATCACAGGATGTTGGTAACATAGAAAACAATAGTGTCATTAGGAATCAAACTGAAATTGTGTCCTATTTACTAATGTAAGCTAGTGCTATTTTCATTGATGTATTTCAAACACAATATTAGTCTATCTGACCTTCAAATACTTGGCCACTTCCCTTGCCTTCCTGCCTGGAAAAGACCATGGTTTCCTGGAAATGGTGTCCCAGGCTTCCTGGAAATGGTGTCCTAGGCTTTCTGGAAATGGTACCCTAGGAGTTTGCTGCTCCATCACTTGTTATCAATGTTATATTTACAGTTAATCAAGGACAGTAAAAGCCAGTGAAAGCTCCCTAAAAAGGCTTCCCATTTTACCAGATAGAGCTGTTTTGCTGGATATTACACTTCGGATGGACATCAGGTGTGCGTGGCATGTTTGACACTTTTGGTATCTAGGAATAAGAAGTAATGCAGACGATGCCTGAATGGTGTTGCTTAGGGAAAGACATTGATTATTTAAGAAGTAGATTCCATTTTTCTGTGCATCTGTACTCTAATAGATGCACAGATAATGTCAAAATGTGCACTCTTGATTACTGGATTACTACTGATTACTACACAATAATATTGTTTCTTCTCACCTCTCTTCTCTAACAAGATCAACACCTATAGATACTGGTGGTGCACACATGTTACTCTTGATTACTGGATTACTACTGATTACTACACAATAATATTGTTTCTTCT
>OCZR010045671.1:0-10639 GCA_900234385.1 Anemonia viridis
TATCTTGGCAATATTTTTATGTAATGCCACTCCTCTGGTTTTTCGCCCCACTGATAATTATTGCACCATCCTTAACTTATCAATCGATAATATATAAAAACATTTTTTACTGGCAATAGTTTTAGACATAACCACGTTAAATCTCAAGGCAAGTCGAAATATATTCGGGCAAGGTAACGTCAATGACTATATCTTTAAAAATACAAGCCAAGCTTCTTTTGATAAATTCTTTTATGATCAATTTCATCGATGAACTTGAGGAGACTAGGTCCGAGTTGGACCGTAAAGCCGTAGATACTGGACTGAGTTTGAAACGTGACGTTGCCGCTTTTATGAGCTTGAGTGAACTGTGCTTTTTCAAAACTCGCATTCATCATGTCAACTTTACACGCTAACAGGGATTAGTTGAATATCCTCGGCAAACCAGAAAAGATGTCGCCTGATGATCGTGTACCCAGACCCTACTCATCTCACGAAATTGATAAGCGGAAATCTTGGATGATATGTACTAATGTCTTCAGCTTCTGGAACTATACTTATTACTAAAATACATACTGACCACGAGTTATGTTTGAATCACTTCCGATTACGGCAGTTGGGTTTCCTGTGTATGATATATTTTATGTGGTTCACCAACCACATCCGGTAGACAAGGGAATGCCTAATACTAGATCCTTTCAAGGGCGTATCTTGGATTTTTCATATTGGGTTGTCCCTACATACCAAACTTTTACTATGACGTCATAATACTCTGGTTAGATTTGCTCTTTTTTATCGCTTTTTTGGCGTGGAAAGGGGGGTCACGGGCACCCTAGGACCCCCCAAAAATACGCCCCTGCCTTTGCAGTAGACAGGAATTTCAAACTCCTGAGAATTGGAACCTACTGTTTTGCCCTCCAAACTGAGATGCATTTTGCAGATGTGCTGCAAGGGGTCTACGGATAGCGTCAGGTTAAACGATGGCCACTAAAGTAATGTACCACAGAGCATAATTAATTCTATTAACTATGCACAGCATAATTTTAAAACATTTTCTTGCACTCATGCAGATACAAAGTCATATTACGGTTGATCAAGACACACACGGAAATGACGAACACTGAAGAGTAAACCAATGAATATAACGGAAGGTAAATGCATGTGTTTATTTAATTTGCAATAACATTATTATAGGTCAACCTTGTTTCCCCTATTAAGATGATAAGCTATTAAGAACCCAGGCACGTACACTTGCAGTTCAGTCGATTGTTTTGGGACTGAAAGAGAGTGGCTAACTTAGATTTGCCCTGTATCTAAAAACACCAGTCAGTCTAGCTAGCTTACATAAATGATATGTTCATAAAAGATACCTCAACAGACTTCGTTGTTTGTTGTATGTGCACATTTCAGATCATGTGATGCGGCCACTCTTGGGAGTTTTTAAAATTCTTTTATGTGCAAATATTTTGATAAAAGAACATTTCTCAAGGGAATGTCATGAGGTCTGAAATAACCAATTTGCAGTTTAAATAAATAAGATATCAAATAAATAAATGGGATGTACTCCATATTAGCAATTCACACATTCCTGATGATATTCGATTTCAAATGAATACCTTACAATATCACTTTGTTATTTGTTAAACTTACATCTGCACGGCGTAAGTGGCGCTGTCTAGATGGCTAGAAATAGGAAGTTGACCAGAAATACTCCCTTATGGCTCAATTCCAGCGGAACACTGGTCGGAGGAACGACCCACCTACCCTCCTATGGCGTACAATTGGGGTCAAAATTCGAAATTCGCATTCGATATTGTAGTTTTTTGTATTCTTGTATATTTTCACGATTGAAGTTTAAACTTTTTAGATTTTACACTACTTTTTAAAATTCAACTGTGCTGTTTTGAAATGGATCAAATGGGTTTTGAGCTAGTAGTTGATAAATTTGATCATCTTCAGCGGACATAGTAAACCTCCATGTCGATGATTTGATAACAGAAGCCTCCCACGTCCTTCATCTCGTTGTACTCTGATATAACCTGAACCTATAGAGACTTCATGATAGTCTCTGTTATCAGATCAAATTTTTATCCTTTTGATTATTTGAGTCATTTTTTAATTCTGTGGCAAGCTGTTTATAAACGATATGTCGTCTGTATCGTGGTAAATGGACTTCTATCCGTGAAATTGACTTCTATTGTGAAGAGTGTCCGCTTTGTTCTCAATGCATTCAATAAGGCTACTAACCAGGGGTAGGGCAAAATGCCATTTCATGTGAGCCCGCAATCTATTGGATTGCGGTTGATCTTGAACTTGAATGTTGAATTGCGTCAACTTAAAATGTTGAAACGTGAAAGTACAATGTTCAGTATCTTCAAGTTGAATTTTAAAGAGTAGTGTAAAATCTAAAAAGCTAGAACTCCAATCGTAAAAGTATACAAGAATACCAAAACTACAATATCGAATACGAACTTCGAATTTTGACCCCAATTGTAGGCCATACCATCCCACCAAATTCACGTGAGTCGTACTCTTCTGGCCACCCCTGGGCCAAGCTGTTCCAGTTTTGCTTAGACCGCTGGACTATATTTTCCCATTCCATTGAGCATAATGGAATTGTTTTACCCGGAATAGATAACTAGTCGTCCACGGTAATTCCTGAGTTTAGAATCATTACTCTTTGCCGGTTCATTGTTACTCAATCCAGAATAATTTGTATCTTTTAAAACGAATAAAAAGTCATCACGTCATATTTCCTTTGGTCTTTAAGCGGTTTTTCAAAGAATATTGTTTTGACAACATGATCGATTGTATATAAATACTGTTTAGGTATGGCATGTCGCCATTCACAATAATTATGTCTCTTTTGATATCTATAATTATATATATGCGACTTTTACGTCATTTTACCATCTATGGTCAAAGTAGCGTGCAAATATCCAGCCGTATTACACCTTTTAATAGCACCACATTGGCTTCCTGAAGATTTTTTTCAAAAACGCAATCACTCTTCTCTATTTATTTGTAATAAAATCTCAAAGAAAACTTCTTCATATAATAGATATCTCAGTAGATTTTTTTCGGGACAAGGAAAAATGCGAGCAAACAATGAGCAAAATACCCACCCGTATTGCACGGAAAAACATCTAATAAGAAATATATATGCTATTCACATATGGCTTGGTGCCACAATAATTATGCTAACTATCTACATTTGGCATACTTAACTATCGCGGCATCACACACAACAACATTAGCAAACACCAAGATCAAACAAGTTCTTTTCGGCATTATGAATCAATCCCAAATTACCTACAGCATCTTGAGATGCGTTTGGCTATAATTAGTTAGCTAAACCAGGAGTGGCTTCCCTTGGTAAACTGATAAAGTCACGTTTCAGCCAGTACGTCTTGTTATTTGAGTAGTTTGTTCCGCTATTATGGCGTTCATTATCGTCATGAATACTGATATAGTGGAGTTTGTACGTTTTGGCAAAGTTTATATTGTGTCCACGCATGCGCAGTATTTACGTCTCGGCTAAAGCTCCCATCATGCATTGGGGTTTGGTCTTTGCTTGATGAGTATCGCCTTAGGTGAACTTTCAATTATAGGCAAATGTTTTTATGCGAAGAAAAACCCGACTTCTTAAAGATACTTTCATCTTCCGACGCAGTCCGATTCCATGGAAGCAATCTCCGACGACTTTAATCTCTTTTTACCGACCAACAACCGAGTTCTGTACCGCCAGAAGTCGGTTCTTTGGAAACTACAATATAAGAACACAAGTCTTAATCACTTATCATATTAGACTTCCTCAACTATTTTTAGTTCTTTATTTTTTTGTTTTTTGGATTTTACATTGCAAATAGCAAGACGATTGCACTATTTCAAATTAACGAAAACTGAATGCGAGGTTAAGAGGAAAACATCAAAGAAAATACATGTAAGATTTCTTTCATACTTTTCTGTTAGGCGTCCGTCGAAGATACTTTCCAGAAAATAATTCCATGTGTTACGACCCTTTATTGGCTGGTGATTGGCGAACATGACAGTGCACATCCATACAACAGACGAAGGAAAGGAAAGCATAATTTGCTCAAGTGAAAAGATTGCAGTTGTGGATTCCCTCCAAGAATGTTTACCATAAGAAACCCTCGCGGCATTAAGTCCCCTGTAGACTTGATTTATTATTCCTATTTTGTTTTTCTTGTTTTATTTAATAGGAAATTAGCTTTTGTATCCTCGGGGCTTGCTGCTTGTAAAAAGACAAATGAATTACCAAACTATAAAATGATAAAAAAATCGTTAAAAATATCTAGGAATGACTATAGAGTTGTTTGTTGCTAGTATCGATTCTTAGGTGCTGCAAAACTCGCATTGAATCACTTTGAAAAGCTGGAAATTATAATCACTGATAGGAACTTTCACTGTTTCTCGTTTTTGTTTTTCCTTTCTGGCTCATAGATGGATTTACTAATGGCCGCATAGTCTAGTATAGGTGTGTGGCTTACGGTGATCCACCACGGGCAAGATACTAATGGTTTTCCAAGATGGATTTGACCCGGGGCTATCCCCAGGGAGCCGGTAGAAAGGCTCGTCATGTTCACTAGGCTTCATCTAATTTATTGCCTGAGGCAACCTAGTTTCTTTATCATTTATTTGTGACCAAGAGTCTCAAAAAAGGCCCTGAGTGTTGTTTAGTCTTTTTATATATTTTAGGCTGACTAGATCTATTGTCATTACGAAGTTTGGCCCTCTCGAAGTAAAATTAAAACGCGAGTGGGGTTTTGATAGATAGTTTCGTTTGAGGCCTTTAGTTTATGAGCCTATTTTTCTGCGGTGTTTTCGGTGGCGGTGAATCGAATGGTTAATTTTGGCCTCGAGCAATATCGCTGAGCGAATCAATAGCAAATTGAAGCAGCGTGTAGGATTTGGAAGGTAGCCTACTGTGCATCCCTAGGGCAATGAGTTACTGCTCGTACATATACTCACATCACAGACAGAATCGAAGCCTGGTCTCTTTGTATTCAGTACACCAACTGACTCTGTGTATGGACCGTTCTTCAGCTCCTCGATCACTGACTGTCAATTATATAGTAAGTTGGATATCGTTTTTATAATAGGCATGTCGGAGTATAGAAAAATATAGCCCTTGTGTCTAGTCTCAAAGGGACTCTTACGATAAATCGTATATATATTTTCTTTATACCTGTGTTCGGAACGAAAAATATGTTTTCCAACTAATCTAGTTTGATTCGAGGTATCTATAGTCAAATAACTGAACATAACTGGTTGTATTTTTCTGGCAGGATAACAGAATAATGCCCGAGCTTTTTATCCAATAACCTTGTGTAATGAATAGCGCAAATACTCTCAATCTATACAATGCCGAAATACGTATGCTTTATGTTCTATAAAAC
Organism: Anemonia viridis; assembly: GCA_900234385.1. Lineage (NCBI taxonomy): Eukaryota > Metazoa > Cnidaria > Anthozoa > Actiniaria > Actiniidae > Anemonia > Anemonia viridis. The sequence goes on from OCZR010045671.1 coordinate 5,400, forward strand.
ACAGAAGAGCGAGACCCTTTCTTGGGGTTGAGCTTTGAGCGTGAGAGACGCCTGATACAGTTTCACTGTTTATAGATTCCATCCAAGCACTCGTAACATCCATGCTACGATTTTAACGCAACAACTTTGACAAAGAGAGCTTTGCGTAACAAAAAAAAAAACAAACGCCAAGAAATCCATATTTTCTGTTTGTATTTTTCATTAGCAATTTCAGCTGTTTATCTGGCGTCTTGGTTTGATACCAGATTTTGTGTTTTTTAAAATGATTTCATAACCCTTCCAAAAAATTCTAGAATAAACTATAAATAAACTAGCTTAATTCTAACATTAAATTCATGAACAATTTCACTTGTGCAGAAGGAATTACCATCGCATCTCACAATTAGCCTTGCGAGAAATCGTTTCTTAAATCTCTCAGTAAAGCAAGAACTATTTTTTCTTCAAAAAAAGATTATCTTTCAAAATTCAGGATTCTTCGAATTCCTCCCACTCTGTTCCTTTATTTATTTTCTTCGTTTGAAAAAAAAAAAAGTCTAATACCTAAGTTATCTTGGCCGGCTGGCCCACTTCCCTCCCCGCACACAAAAGACCTCGGTCAAAAATGACGATGTTGACATCTGGTTCACGTCCTGATGGAGTTTCTATCATCATGTGCATCACACATATGTACTTTATTTTAGTATTGAAACTTTCAGTCGCCAAACCTGACTACTTCTGGTATTAACTACCCTTCAAGCCATCAAATCGATCCAAGGTTTCGTTTTATTACTTTCTAATGCATATGGAGTTAGCCGCAAGGGAAATGATTGGAACGGCTTTCTTTGACGCATACATAACTCATTTACGCTGAAGCCAAGCTCCAAGCCAAATTCTTTCGCTGGCTTTATGCTGAAGTGTGCGAGAAGATATCAGGACCATCTCCAGTTAGTTCCATGAAGATATTCTGGTTAGTGGTTCCCTTTGATGTTATCACTTTGTTGACAAGACAGAAGCATTTTTTGTCCTTTAATTAGCTCTTTAGGAATTAGAGATACAGTGGCTGAGATGGTATCATTATGACTAATACAAACCCCCCTCCCCTCGGGCTATCGTTTGCTCTACTCAACCAATGCAAATGAATCTGGAATCTGTTCTTAAAAAAAGCGGGCTAAACTGATCTTATTTTAGGTAGCCGGGAAGTTGATACGAACCGTAATGTTGGATTTGCTGAGCTTGGTGCCGCTTTGTATCTTGTATCAGACCGCCCGCCCGTAAAAGTGATTGCGGTATTTTAGGCTGATTCACTGAAACAGAAAACATTCTTGGCTAAAGGCGCATATAGATTTGAATGGAAAAACTTCTGGCGGTAAGGGAACACATCAATCCGTATTGCATTCCATGCCATCAGGCCGTAAATTTTCGTAGGGGGAGATAGTGAATTGTGCTGAACGATTCATGATATGGAGGATTGGCATGGGTTTACTGATGGTAGTCCCAGAGTTAGAGGCGAGCGCGCGCATTTTTTGAGTCCGAACTCCATATGCTAAGTAATCGAAAGAACCATAAATACCTTTTCTGATTTGGGAACCACAGTTTATCACTGTAAATAGCGATATAGAAGTAATAAATTATTAATTATTATAATTATTGGCGTAGTGGTGAGAGCTCTCATCTCATCATGGGCGGATTTAGGGAGGGCCGAGGGAGCCGTGGCCCCCCTCCCTTTTGCCTACGTGCAGAATAAAAGTTTTGACAAAATTTATCCGCCCCCCGCGCCCCTTTTTAACAAATAGGTTTTGCCTCTACAACAATTTTCCAGTCCCCTCTTTCATCAATTCCTGGATTCGCCCCTGCTCATCCTCTCACCAATGCGACCAGAGTTCGGCCCCCGCCGAGCCGGCTAAGTGTTAGATGTCATAGAGTTGCTAGCTGGTTATCTCCTGCTTCGAGGGTTTTTCTCCGGGTCCTCCGATACGGAACCTCCCACCTCCACAAAAATCAACCTCCATATTCCGATTGATCTTCGATTCGAGTGGTAATAAAAGTTTGAAACTTTTTTTCTCTTGATATACTGTCATTAAACGATATAAAAATTTCAAAAGATCCCTTGTCAAAAATTATATTTAACATGCCATTTAACATATAGACCTATTTCAATCAGCGTTAATAACAGGAGATTTCAAATGGACGATCTGAGACATACAGTCAATGTCATTAACGGTGTCCACCAAAAAAAGAAGACATAAACACATTTAGAGCAGAAAAGTTAGCCTGAACTTTAAATGTAAAATTCAACTCGTGAATCGAAAATCCAGAATGCCCCGACCATTTAGTGAGGATTGATTAGGGAGAATTGCACTTAATTCAGCGTCTGTTGTATGCCAGAACGTTCGAGGAAACACGTGATATTTATTTTAGTATAAATGTGTAAATGTATAACTAATGTGTAAAATTGTGTAAATGTCTTTTCGGTGGACAACGTTAATGACATTGACTGTATAGTAATGGTATCAAATAGACCTTTTTCCAAAATGGCGGCCAAGAATTCACATTAGTATAAATGAAACATAATGAAAAATGAATACCAGCACTGAAAAGAACACTAAAAAGTTTCATAACTTTAGGTGTTTGTTATATCGGCCGAGAAACCTTTTTTTGAAAATCGACAGATTAACAAAGAAATGTATGTCAAGGGTTATAGCGTATACCCCCAGACACACATTTGTCTGTAAATTTCGCGATGTTCAAAAAAGATTCAAAAAAATCCTTTGGCACAAAGGATTGTAGGACCTGTTGGGGAGAGGGGGGATGAGTTATGACAAAGGTATCAGTCCCATCTCCGAGTTCGAGCAATAGAATGTCTTTTAGTGTAGTTTTGGTGCAGACCACACCGATGTGAACCATGGGCCGGGGTCAAAAGAGTGGTCAAATTAGTGTTGCAAGAATTACGAGGAATTGATTTCTTCATATTCGAAAAAATTCAACAAACAACATGCAAAATGTAACATGCAACATGCAACATGCAACATGGTACATGCAACATGCAACATACAACATGCAACATGCAACATACAACATACAACATGCAACATGCAACATACAACATGCAACATGCAACATGCAACATGCAACATGCAACATACAACATGCAACATACAACATGCAACATGCAACACACAACATAGAACACACAACATACAACATGCAACATGCAACATACAACATGCAACATGCAACATGCAACATACAACATGCAACATGCAACATGCAACATGCAACATGCAACATGCAACATGCACATGCAACATGCAACATACAACATACAACATGCAACATACAACATACAACATACAACATACAACATACAACATGCAACATACAACATACAACATACAACATACAACATGCAACATGCAACATACAACATGCACCAAGCAACATGCAACATGCAACATGCAACATGCAACATGCAACATGCAACATGCAACATGCAACATACAACATACAACATGCAAGATACAACACCTTGCGAAAGAGCTGTATGCCAAACTAAGCTGTGCAAGTGAGTAAGGCGGTTTGACCAGCCGAGAAAAAAACAGTTCAAATGTGATACCTCACTCGTCACATGTATTTTCTTTGTGTACTAAAAGATACAAGTGCCGGACTCGTGGGATATTCAACGGTATGCCACTCAAAACCATTCTATAGTATCCAAAACTCACCTAAAGGCTCTGGTGCTGGCGTATTCCAGAAATTAAAATGACAAGTGACTTGTGGGATCATTCCACGGTATGCCACTCGAAACAACTCGAAAGCATTGTATATAACTAGTAATATATTTATTTATATGTACATACAGTCAATGTCATTAACGTTGTCCAGCGAAAAAAGAAGACATTTACACATACATACGCCTAGTTGCAAAAAGGTTATCATAGGAAGAAAGAACCTTAGTACTTTAGTGAGAAAGAAATATATTAAAAGACAAATGAAAGAGTTCAGCTTAGTGATTTTCTTTTGTCTTTTAATATATTCCTTTCTCACTAAATTACTAATGTTCTTTCTCCCTATGACAACCTTTTTGCAACTAGGTGTATATATATATGCAGATATGCCCTGTGATATACACCTATTTCATAAAAGGTTGATAATGGAAAAAGGGATCTGAGACCGATAGCAATTGTGGGAGTTCATTAAATCGCAAACGCGTTGCTGTAATCGCACCTGAATGGTACTGAAATACAGATACTAGTATGTCTGAAGGAAGTATTGATATTCAGGCATGATTACAGCAACGCATTTATAATTTGATTAACTCCCACAATTCCTATCGGTCTCAGATCGACCTTTTACAGGAGCCCATTACTATAATTATAATTATAATATTATAATGGGCTCCTGCCTTTTACCATTATCAACCTTTTTTGAAATAGGTGTATAACAGTTATAAGAATATGTATGATCACCTGCTATTTTCACTTTCATTGCTGTATGTTTTGCTAAACAACTGAAACCCCTAGCGATAAATACCAGCCTCAATATTCTCAAGTACGTACCAATCTTTTTTATTACATACATACGTAAGGAGATAAAATGGAAAACCTTGATGCTCTCACAGTCTAAGTGCAGCCGACCTATCATTTTTTATCTTATCTTTACGATGTACACGTTATATATTCATTAAGACAAGAATTCATCGCTCTATACTTGAACATCAAAAGCATCAGATCGATCGAGATCAATCCCCTATTGTTCTACCTTTATACTTCTATCATGAAATAATTAAGATATTTTGACCAGTCCGTCCTCCATTCTATTGACCAGTGCGTTTGTTTTTCATTCAAAAACTCATAAAGCAGGTGGATCGTGTCGTCCTAAAGGAGCCATTTTGAAGATCATAGTAAACATGGCGCCAAACCTATCTTCTCGTTATTGTTCATTCTAATCCTGTACCGTTAACCATTGCCCTGAAGGGCTTCGCACACAAATAAATTCTGCCTCGAGGGCTTCTTTTTGCACAACATGGACATGCTGCCCGCTTGGATTTTCCAATTTTCTAAATTATGCTAGGTTTTCAAGACGATGTTGTAAGAGGGTTCCGATAAAACAAACATTTTGTTTTGTTGAAACAAGTCTTAAGAGCGAATATCAGTAAGGGTCGAGAATCGCCGGACAGAACCAAAAAATCAAATTCCATTTTACTTTACCAAAAGATACCTTTGGGTAGGTAGTCTTCGAAATGCATGTCCAAAAAGTCTGGC
>OCZR010045894.1:612-12513 GCA_900234385.1 Anemonia viridis
GAAGACTATTTTTGTGAAACCCATCCCCATGTGACGTGGCCCACCCCCTGATTTTGTCAGCCCACCCCCCCTATACTTTATGACCAGTCTCTAAGGCATATCATCCAGCAAGAGCCTAACATTATCGCCATGGTAAAGGGTCGTATTTTGACAAGAAATCTCGCTCAATCATTTCAACTTGGCATGTATTTTTGGTCGTTTCTTTTGTAAATATAAACTGAAGATCTTTGTTGACATGGCTTTGATCTCCCGTGGAAATGTACAAATTCTCTTTAGGTGGCCAAGTTTTGGCGCGTCGCACTATTAATGTGTCTCAATTATTTTTTCTTTCACATTTTTAGAAAAAAATTGCATCTTTTCCATGGGAGAAATGAAATTTAAACGATAATACCAATGATGACATTAGATTTTTTGGAATTGAGGAGAGTTATACCTTTTGCCGTTTCTTCGTCAGTCGATGGATCTGGTCTAGCGCAAACTTCACAACTAGAGAACAACATTGTAGGACAGACTTGAATTAGAGACACGCAAAAGTTAACTTCGGCGATTTCAGGGTGCGATTTAGTTTTGCAAAATAAGTTAATTGGGAATTTTCTTTTTATGCTTAGATAACTGGTAGGGATAGCGAAGGCAAAGCGTAAGTAGGAAACCCAAGTAGCCTGGGGTAGGAACAGCTTTAGCTGCTATACTACTTACCCTGTTCTACATCGCTGGTTATCACGTGGGTGGTATTCCTTATCACTGCTTAACAAATAGTTAATCTCAACTTCGTATGCTCTGAAACGTAAAGATAGAAAATTAAATATTATTAGTAAGTAAGTAAGTAAACTCTTTATTTTACGAGCACTAAATAGTCAAAGACTAACAAACCTGTCACCCTTGATTCATCTCAATTCAATTCTCATTTCCTGGTTTTAGCTACTTTCTTTACACATTACGTAAATTATACCGATGTTTCCCACTACATAGTCATGCGTGCGCTTTCGCAAACCGAAGGATGGCCACTTAGGCCTAACACGGGAAACATTTACAATTTCCCAAATGGAAACTTTGGGAAATTATTGGAAAATCACAACCCAAATTTGGAAAAAATGTTTTTGAAATAATTTTTTTTTTCCCAACCTTGGATTTTGTTGCAGAAATTACCCAAAAAAATTTGCCAGAATGGGAATCATAAAAAATTTCCAGTGCAAAGCCGGCTTGGCGTTAGATTAAATACATTTTAGCGCAGATGAAGCAACATTTGATCCATGCTTGGATATACAAACAAATACTTAAATAATAATCATCGAATAGACCCGTTGCATAATGACGTTTCAAACCTCTAATACCACAATCCCTTTCGATAGCTTCCTTTGTTTTCTTAATTTCTACTATTGTCTTCAAATTCTCACAGGAGTTTTGGCATTTGAATATCAAAAGAGAGTTTGAAAAGGATTGTGGTATTAGAGGTATGAAACGTCATCATGCTTCAGGTCTATTCACAGACTGAGTTGAATTGTGTATTTAAAGGGGAAAAAAACGTAAAACTTACTTAAGTTTACACATTCTTTTTGCTGAAGCCAATTTATACCGGCTAGGACCCATCCATCGCCATTGTTCACTGGACTTCAACACGTCTCCCAGAAAACCATATCCCATTGAGAAAGAAAATCTTATCAATCTGTTAGCATTTTCAAGGGAACAGAGATCCAGTGGCTGACCATGACCTAACAAAATGAAAACCATGATTACCAGGGTATTAATAGAAAGGAGAGAGAGCGGGGTTAATTTGATGTCCGATGGTGTGCAAGTGACAAAAGCAGACTAGGAAATTTCGAGTGTGAGAGCTTTCTTTTTGATATGCGTCTAAGGCCCGTTTCATACGTCGAACTTTTCGTGAACCGAACGCATTACAAACAATGGATAATTAGGCGGTATTCTTTTATGTCATTAGGTTCGGTTCACGAAAAGTTCGACGTTTGAAACGGGCCTAAAGCGCAAGTTTCTGAGAGTGTACTTCATGCCTGTTTTACACCAGTAAATGCCCTAATCAAACGCAGCCTCTCAGAGATAATATTTCCTGCAAGGGCAAGCCACCATCTAGCCTGGACATCAAGGTTGGTGATAGACACCTAATGCATGTTTTCTATACATCTGCCGCTACGTGTTGATAGAGTACATACCTAAGATAATGTGAATAGCCGAAGTAACTGGATCAGCAGTACCCTGTGCCGATAACACTATAACGTCCGTTGATCCTTCAAACGAAAAAAAATGCGTAACTTGAAAAATCAGTACATGACGAGGGAAAACATGGCGGGTATTTTGAGGAACACATGACTTTTTTTGGCAGCGAGGGTTGGCATTAATCACTCATATATATGCAAATAATAACCCGATTAATTAATTAAAGTTGAACACGCCTTGCCAAAGTGATACAAGTGTCTTCAAAATACCAACATACATGTGCGCTTTTATTTGACACTTGTTGTGCATGATTTTTCTGAAGAAGAGCGCGTTTGCTACTCCTGTAAAAGAATGCGCGCGCAGCTACTGGAGTGGCTTATACCCTTGTACACCTAAAGAGCATGTAAAATTCTTGCTAACTTCGTCTTAAAAATCCATAAAGAATCAAGAAGTTCCAAACAATTGCCATAAGCTTCACCTGCTGGTATGATCCCAATTCTCAAGTCAAGTTTTACAGCTTGATAATCTTCAGGAAGAGCATCATTCAAAACATCAAACCCAGCATCCAGGTGGGCTTTCTCTAATAGCCCATTAACGACTTCATGTACAATACCATCTCCGCCAACACAGACCACGCTGTTTAGAAACAAACAGCAATAGAAAATAAATAAAATTGCAATGACATAATAAGTTAACGTTAAATTTGTGCTCGTTTTGCAAATACAAACAGGAATTTCACAGTGTCATTTTCTTTGAGCATTGTAGGTTTGTTGACTGAACTTTTGATCAGTTTTGAGAATCAGGTGGGTCGACAGGTCATTGTATATTGTGCTGCTAACCTTTAAAACTCAGAGTCAAATTCAGAGTTTCTTACCCATCATAGGAATGAAGATTTGATCTTGCAAGGACTTCCCAAGCATGACCTGCTTTTTCAGTTTCTGGAAAAAATTCACAAAATCACACAAATTTTATCGCATCATTGTGCAAAAGTAGATATTAGAGGTTAGGTTAGCCCTATCAAGATCAAATTACACTGTAGATCGATTTGAAATTTGGTAGTGCAACAATATTCATCATATGGCGCTCATAAAGACGTTAAGGTGCGGTAAAACGAGCAACAAAAACGTTCAACTTGTTGCGCGACTTTGTTGCACCAAGTAGAAGCTCCTTCTACTCTCTGTAACAAAGAAAATTTGTTACGCGACAAGTTTCACGATTTTGTTGCTGACCTATTAACGCACCTTAATTAAAATTGGTATGAACACAAAAAGCTCAAGGTATGAAAGCACGGTCGTGACACAGCAATGCACTCCCAACAGACCAATCACATTTATGAGAATCTATACTCTTCGTCCAATCAAATGCTTTGAGCATAGCATGGACATAGGTCATGTCAAAGCCGAGTCACAGCACTCTGAGGCCGCGGCGATATGGATCACACTTCGCGAGAAAAATTCAGCCAATTTCATGGCATAAGAAACCTTACAATCGCGGCAATGCATGCATATGACACTAGAGGTGTTTACAGTACTACCAAAACTCCTTTAACTAAGCAACTCAAGTGTGATTGTGTCTCATAATCACTTGGTAACTTTCATATTATAATAAAACAACTCACTGACAACATCAGTCTTAATGCCAGCTCTTCTAAACAGTGGAGCCACAAATGTATCATAGACATCAGCAGCTTTGCCTTTCCTGCTGTGAGGGTTGATAAACACTTTCAGTTTCTGAGGTCTTCCAGGGCGCTCTTAAAATGAAAAACAGAAACGAATTGTAATGATTTTTCTAACAATGAATGGGTGGATTAAGAATAAAATGGATAAATGAATAAATTGATAAACAAATACATAGTCAAATCAATATTGGAATATTGAATAGATGGATGGATGGGATGGATAGATGGGATGAATAGATGGGATGGATAGATGGGTGGATGGGTGGCCAGATCTGAGGATGGATGCATAAGATGTGAGATCATGGCATAGGGCACAAGAAGGATGAATAGGATGCCAGATGGATAGCTTGGAGGACAGATAGATGTAAGGAAATTAAATCTCTTTCAATGGCACAACAAAGTCTTAGTCAATGGAGGGGGTGGGGGGTGAGGAGGAATGTACCATTTTTTCATTAAATTCCACTGGAATCCCACATAAATAAATGATATTTCATTGCTAAAATAAAACTTTTGGAGAATCAGTCACCCCCTCCCTCAGCTCCCCATGCTAAGCCCATGTTAAAGTCTAATTCCAACATTTTCATCAGTGATATGATGACCAGACAAAAGAGGATTAAACAGGATTCCCAGGAGATTCACTTCCTCCTTACCAGGCTCTCTTCCCCTTTTCTGCAGTTCCAAGATAATTTACAGCTTGTCACTATTATTCTTAATATATATATGCATGGACGCCCCTGATATCAATCACTCTCGCAATTGTGCTATTGTATTGTGGCAGTATAAATAAAAATAACCTATCTGACTTTATTCTTCACTTGACTCTGAAGATGACTTCCGCTCAGGTTGTCAAAACATCAGTCACATCAAACAGTCCTTCTCAGCACTTACATGATCTACCCAAATGATCATAATACAAATATTGTCTCTTCAACAAATATAATGTTATCGATCCATAGATATGACCATTCACCTGGGGTTCAGACCATATAATTCTTTACAATTAAGACTTACTTGACTTGACAAATATTAACCATACCTTTCAGTATTTCATTTATTGTTGTCATCCACAACTGACAAAGCTCTTCATCATTACTCTCAAGAGACAATCTTGACTCTATCAGATTTCGATTCTTCCCTTTATCAAATGTAAACAAAGTAAGGCCCAAAAGTTTTCCTGGCTTATGGGATTTTTTGGGGCTTTTCCTCTTCCTTATCAAAGCCCCAATGATGTCACTCATTGGCAGGGATCTTGTGATGAGTTTGTAGTTCTTTTTCTTTGGTCCTGAAAAAAAACCATTGATATTAAACTAAGCTAAATTTAATGCCAGATTATTAATTTAACTGGAGATTCAATATAATTATAACAATAATTATATAGTAGTATATTGAACACTCAGTAAAATGATCTGTAAACAAGTACGATAACATTAAGTGGATGGTCATGGATGACAAAATCTAAAGATGGTTTACCGGCATTATTAGAAGTGTTATCAGGTCATGTTTATCCTATGACCTCTTCTTTCAACCATGAGCTTCTTAATTTAAGGCAAATTTTTTAACATATTCGAATTCTTTAGCGATATTAGCAAGTTTCATTTTTATGTCTTGATTTCACAAATGCAAACTACTAATTTTTGGTAACAAAATATTTTATGAATATTATTTTATGAATATTATTTTATGAATATTATTTTAGATAATATAGACCAATATTGTAATTGACAACCCAGACATAATATCTACTTTTTTGATCAATATAACTTGAAACTTAGAAGTAACTAAATTGCCAAATTTTTTCACAAACAAAAGAATATTGGTCCTAAATTGAACATATATAGCTACATTCAATAAAAATGTATAATAATGCATGCAAGTATATATATTCTCTGACTATCAATTGATGCAAATGAAGTCTTACATTTCCTATTAACTATTTATATTTCCTACCAATAAATCCTTCTTCAGCTGAAGCCAAGATGGGTCATATTAATTAATCATGTGAAAAGCTGGTTTCAATAACAGTGAAAAATGAAAGTGAAAGAATATCAGTGGGAAACTTTATTTCTCTTACATTTTCGTTTCGATAGGAAAAACATAATAATATTCATTCTCCATATTAAAGAACTTATTATTTATCAGATAATATCCACGTTTAAAGGTGATTTTACTTGTAACTTTAAGAGCCAGACACATAAATCAACAACATATAACGTAACGTTATTAGCACGGAAAATGAAACATCGATTATGGAAGGCCTTGTGAACTGTCATAATACCCAGAGGAAATAACCAAAGGAAAGAGTAAATCCCATCCCTTAAACGTCTAATTTCTTCGTTTTACTTCGTATTTAAATCTTTAATAAAGATGCAAAATTAATCACAAAATAATCGAATGCAGAGGAAATACGTTTTGACAGAATGGTATACGTAAAAAATGAAATATTTCCATTTGATTTCATTCTCTATCGATCAGTGGTTGCCAAAATAAAAGTGTCGTTTGATGGTAGCATTCATTTTTGTACCAATGATCAAGATATTCAGTCTCTGTATGACAAGAACAAATTTTAGGTTTGAGGCACGGCGTATATACAAGCTAGCAGAAGGCTTATATAGCGACTGACAAGTCTTCGTTGAGGATTAATGAAAATCTAACATACAAGTTTTACCTGTTTCGTCGTTTACGACTGGAGTCCATACTATCTCATCTTCACTGAGATACACATCGTATGGTTTCTTTTTTATCTTGAAAACGCTTTTCAAAGGCTCTCTCATGGTGACTTGAAATCAATGTTCACCGATTGCATAAACATCGAGTGAATGCATGAATGAAAACTGAAAACCATCTACCCGATCGAAACCAAACTATAAATCAGGTCTTTTTTTATCGCCATTGTCCGATTTCGTTCTTTCTTGGTTATCTTCCAAAGATGTTTACTAGAGTAGCCTAAGGAATCCAAGGACAAGGACCAACACGCTTTTATCTCCATGTGACACAAATGTTTTTCTTTTCAAAATGAAAGTTTTCATAATAAAACGCTAAACAACCAGGCGTTCCTCAACAACTGCATCATGGGAGAATACCCCCGAGGGGAGAGGGGTAAGTATTCTTTATTATTCCCATAAAAAACTCTTTCTATAATAATTTTATAACATTATTTCACCCAATTCTTTCTTTGTCATTACCTTTATTGTTTATTTAAAACCTAATTTTCTACCTAGTTTTGAGAACTCTTCAAGCAGTGATAATATAGTGGATGGTAAATATCTCCTACCCCTCCCTATGCTAAGAAGAAATTGTGCCGGATCAAAACGTAACTCATCTATCTAACTCACACATTTGCACAGTGCAAACAAATGTTTTTGGCTCAAAAGGATTTGTAATAACGAGCTACTTCACTTTCTCTAATCTTATCACACTTCTAGGTCTAAAATGCTAAGAGCGGCATTTCGAAACAGACTGTCCAAAGGGCCCGATAACTGTGATCAAGGCAATAATAATGCATCTTCAGACAGTGAGGACGAATATCATGATTTGAAAATGGAGTTTTCTAAAGATACTGACTTACTAGATGAAGCAGATGTTCATATCATAGAAAAGTCAGACGAAAGCTCTGCAGTTACAAAGGGAAAAGACTCGGAAAAGTTTTTCGAAGATTCGTTATCAAAGTCGGAGGCTACAGCAGCAAACGACAACAGTTCAAAGAGGGAAAGGACAAGTGCTGAAGAAGAGACTAATTTTCCTGAAAGAGAGATTTATGAAATGCAGCTTCTACAACTCCAGGAACAACTCGTTGCTACTATTATATCAGAACAAGAAAAAGGTAAGATTTTGATATGTTTTAAATGTTATTTATTCATGTTTAAATTAAATATTCATCGTTAATGCAGGCCTGCTTATGCAGATTAGTTGTACACTGTATTGATCTCTGACATACAACCTGCACGGCAACCAGATAAAATCTGTCCTGAACATGTCAATTCAAAGACTATATTTGATATAATGGTTTCTAATCTATTATTATATGAACAGCATTTAATACTTCTGCACCCTAAGTTACATTAATGTCACAAGTTAATTAATACAATATATTGTTCTTTTACTTTGACCTAGCTAGTAAATAAGGTCTTAATTTTTCTTACACATGTGATAGTTAGGCTGTTATAGCTGTGTAAATTCATGGTCTTCTTCCACATAAACTAGTCTTGGTTTGCAATAATTCCCAAGGGAATTGTATTTTTATTAGGAACAAAAACATGAACAACAGTTAATTTCTGTTATTCTGAAAAAAATAAAAACAAATAAAACAAACAAGGATGACAGTTGGTTTATCCATGTTTGGTCAAGGATTCAATAATGAAGAGTATAATGAAGTTGAGATAAATACATTTATTTAATATATTTGTCTCCATCAACACTATATTGCTCAGGATCTATAAGACTGTATATATATATGATTGTCTGTATGTTGGGGAACTGGGGGGTGAGTTGAAGTATACAAATAATAGGGGAGCTATATCCCTTTAGTCCCTGTTTGCGCATTATAACATTAAAGTAATAAATTATTATAAGTTATTAGCAAAATCCAGTACTGCTGTACTGTAATGATGAAAACAAAGAGGAACATGAAGACTGCTGCTTAATTGCTGCACAGCACGTCATGGGAGTGTGGCCACATTATATTAAATAATAAATAAATAACTTTATTTGAGTCTCAAACTCTTCTAGCTGGGCGTGTACCCTACTAATCAGGGAGACTTAAATAAATTCCAATTAGAGTTTAGAAGTTGATTTTTACAGAAGGAGGAAAACCGGAGAACCCGGAGAAAAACCTTCAAAGCACAGGTGAGAACCAACAAACAACTCTACTCACATACAACACCGAGCACGTTGGGGCTTGAGCCCAAGTCGCATTGGTGAGAGGCAAGCGCTCTTACCGCTACGCCACCCGTGCTTCCCGTAATGCGTTCAGTGTATTCGCAAGCTTCTCGGGAGCCTTAACGGCTAAGGTTTGCTGATGCATTGAGTGGGTCATGCTCTTGCGTGTCAGGCTGTAATGGTAATATTTATTAGTATATCGAATGGTTATGAATAACAATCTGATATATTTAAATAAATTGACATAATTTAGATACACAGCTGAAAAAGTACCAGGAACTTGATATTGAAAAACTGCAAAAGAACTTGAAAGAGGAACAAGAAAAAAATGCTGAACTTGCAGACAAAGTAAAGATCTTGAAAAACAAGATGCAAAATTACAAATTGGCAAGGTTGGTGTATGTTTTTTTTATATATTAAATCTATGTCAAAAACAGTTATTAAAGGTAGTGTTGCTTGTTGGTTGTTGCATGTTGCATATATTGCGTATTGCTTTTAGCATGTTTTTTGTTGCTTGTTTCATGTTGCATGTTGCATGTTGCATGTTGCATGTTGCTTGTTGCATGTTGCATGTTTTTTGTTGCATGTTGCATGTTGCATGTTGCTTGTTGCATGTTGCATGTTGCATGTTGCATGTTGCATGTTGCTTGTTGCATGTTGCTTGTTGCATGTTGCATGTTGCATGTTGCTTGTTGCATGTTGCATGTTGCATGTTGCATGTTGTATGTTGATAGCTTGATAAGCATGCAAAATGCAACATGCAACATGCAACATACAAAGGGGTATGCTGAAAAAATTTGCAGACAAAGTTTCAGGACAAATCCTATCTGGCTGTGACCTTTTTTCTGCTTGAATTCACATCACCCATGCTGCATTTCAGGTTTAGCATGCATGCAACATGCAATAATTAATTGTTAAGTTCTAATTTGATCTTGAATTGGCTGTACCCTGCAGACCTTGATCAATTCAGAGATGTTTCAGGGTATGACTATTGATAAAATCTAACAAATTGGAGGATCTGCCTGAGATTGGTTGACAGCCTAGTGTACTTGTTACCTTATTTTTTATTTTTTATTTTTTGGAAAAATAAAACTGTTATTCTTAATAAAAAATGAGATAATTATTTTTTTATGGTTGTAGAACAAATGCAAGCAAGTCAGACCCAAGAAAGCAATCCAATCGAAGTTCTAAAAACCTCGAAAATGAGTTGTTTCAAGGAGAAGAGTGGGTCAATGTTAGTGCAGAGATGAATGCAGAAGGTGGTAAAGAGAAATCTGATGATCAAGATGTACAGAGCTCTCCAAGTGAAAGTAGCTTACATCCTGAAGTTGAGTTGGATGTTGCTTCATGTGCGCCTGAGTTACCACGTACCATGTCTGTAAAAGATAAACCAGGTTATAGCTAGTTTATACAAATTAACCACACATCATCATGTTTGGTTTATTAGTAAAGAAGACTCAGTCTATAAATATAAGGCTGCATTCATCACATGTATGTATACTGTACCATGGGAATAAGAGAGGGGGGACATATTTAAAAAAAACATCTCTTGTACAATGATAAAAAATTGCAGACCCCCCTTTTGTCATAAAAAAATTCCAATCCCCCCCTGGAAATCCTCTGCCCCCCTCTGTGGTATACATAATGAATGCAATCTATTATTGTACTTTGGATTCATTTTGACTTTCAGATGGGACTTCCAATCCAGCCGCAAGATATTCTGCTGTATATGACTACAAAAAGAGGATAATTGAAATGGTAAGTGAGGGTAGTGTAGCAGTGGGAGTGCTCTCCTTCCGACGAGGCAACCCAGGTTGTTTGAGTCCTGCTGGATTCAGTGTCATATGCAATTAGTTTGCTGTTTGTTGCAGGTTTTCTCCTATGCTTCAAGGGTTTTTCTGAGTTTCCCAGTTTTTCCTCCCTCCACAAAAAAAATCAACTTCTAAATTCCAATCAGAAAGCAATTCTACATTGATTCTTATAATAATTTAATCTTCCATTGTTCACCAGATTGTTGATAGGCTCTGGGATTTTGTTAATGAGGAAACAGATACAGCCACTGAAGATGATGAAGATGATGATGCACTTTCAGTTAAAAAGTAATGAATTGTTAGTGAATAGTATATTAGTCTATTTCCCATGGTGAATACATGAAATAAGTTACTACTAGGAAGGGAAAAGAGAAGAAGGCTAGTTTATAAACTTTAAGATATAAGTATGATTAAGCACTAAGGGCATGTACCCAAGATTTGACCTTGGGGGAGGGGATCCATTTTTAGAACATCTGTTGACCAAATAATGTCCCAACAACAAAAAGGGCCAACCAATTAAAATGACCCAACAACAAAAAGGGCCAACCAATAAAAATGGCCCTACAACAAAAAGGCCCAACCAATTAAAATGGCCCAACAACAAAAAGGGCCAAGCAATGAAAATGGCCCAACAACAAAAAGGCCCAACCAATAAAACTGGCCCAACAACAGAAAGGGCCAACCAATGAAAATGGCCCTACAACAAAAAGGGCCAACCAATAAAAATGGCCCATCAAATTGCAGCATTATACTAGCAACATTACAATATTCACTTCTTTTGTACAATTTTCTTTTTTGTATATCAGGTTGAAAGAAAACATCAACAGATTCTGTAAGTTTAGATAATCATTTTCCACAATTTTTGTCTGTTATACTCTTGTCTAAGACCTCAATGATGATACAGTGCAATAAGACAGTAGAAAGAGATTCTTACCCAGACTGATACCTGGCAGTGGGAACTCTCATATATAGAAGGGTGGGAAGGAGTTTATCCTCACAAATCTTGAAAATGACCCCTAAAAGGTAACAAAATGTTGACTAGGATTTTTGCTTGAACACCCTAAAAGGTAACAAATAACAAAAATTAATGATTAAAAGGATGGGTGTCCCACCCCTTTGACATCAAATTTCCCTCTCTCACACACAAACTATAGAGGCTTTTGAATCTGGTCTAATCTGATTTACATGAGAAAGAACTCAGTTTCCCAGGAGAATACGATTCTATTGTTCTCTCCTCCTGTCATGGCTGCCATGACGTGATGGTGCATAGCCTCTATATGTGTGCAAGCCTACTGTATATAGTAGTCTCATATGCCAGTGCTCTTTTCTTCTTTTGTTTTGTTTCAGCAAATGGAATCAAGCCCATCA
>OCZR010045916.1:0-10969 GCA_900234385.1 Anemonia viridis
ATAAGGTCCTGGAACCTAATGACGCGAAAATGTATGAATGAAACAGCCGTGGCCAATAGGCTTCTTCTTGGCGCCCATTTCATCCCATCATCAAACAAGAGCCTGTCATTTAGGAAATCCACTACTACCAGTCCCCAGTGACATTCATTCATGTGGACAGGAAGAAGCATGAGGTTCACATTTTTATTGGCAAGAACTTGACTTTCAGAAATTGCCTTAGCTAACTGATTCATAACAAATGTATCATCATTACTTTGCAACCAGGTAAATGCCTCTGATGGAAGGTAGATTATCTATGTCTGAGCCTGATCTTGTACATATCTCAAAATTTCACAGTTTATTACGAAATTATCTATATATCTTTCATTCACCAGTGTTGCAAAGGATTTTACATCTATTGCCTTTGAACCGACAGACAAAATGGTAGCTGTCATGTTGCTTTCCCATAGAACTTTCTTGATGGTGTCAATTTCAGGAGAGCACAGGCCATCATGGTTTTTTAACCAGCCCTTTTCTTCATTGATTTCATGCTTAGTTTGAGCAATAGGGTATTTACGTAGAACCTCAAGGTCAGTAGAAGTGAAAATACCAATACTTCCTATTTGGACTGCTGTTGGTCTTTTGCCTTTGCATGACTTTCTCATAACCTCCTCAGCCCAATTAACAGCACATTCCGGAGGTCTATGGGTCAGGTAAAATGGATCTGTGTGGTTACAATTGGCATGGAGACCTTTAACATCCTTTTTGCATATTGGCAATGGAAATACAGTGGGTATGTCAATATCAGCAAACTGTTGACGTGTTATTGATGATAACAAGCACATGGCAAGAGGATGTGAATGTAGTGGTTTTGTGGTACAGAGGGTTGTTAGATCAATAACTGGACATGTGCATTTTTACATTGGGACATGGCTGGTAGAACATGAGGAGTGGCCGTTGTGCTGCTGACTGGTGGAACATGAGAAGTGGCCGTTGTGCTGCTGACTGGTGGAACAAGTTTGCTGCAATTGGCAGAATCTTCAAAATCATTTTCCCAATCATAATGATTATATTTGAAGTTTTCTCTCGGATCACTTTCATTATCCACCTTGGTTCCATGGTCTTATCATAACAATATTTCATGTAATCTTTGCCAAAGATTTTTTTCAAAAAGGTCGTTGATCATCAGAATCCAGTGTTGATCATCTGTTGACCAATCTGCAGCCTTATTCTTCCATCCACATCCTCGGTAGAAGAAATTTGCTTTGCCTATCAAAGATAAATTTTATGATTGATCAGAAATGGAATACAGAATAGCTAATAGATGAGTGTCTGCAAAATTAGAATGGATTAATCTTCTCCTATACAATCCACGATTGACCCCTAGCCGTCAACACTGTGGTATTGTATTTGGCCTTACGGCAATATTGCAAGCTAAAGAAATATGGAAAACCTTATTTATTTCTATAGGAATTCATTAAAAATTTTTCAAAATGTTTGCTTCGATTCAGCTTGAAATATTGCATTTGACCAAAGACAATAACACCTTTAAAAAGAGCATTTTGACGTTAGCAAATAGTGGAAGTTTAAAGGAATTTCATTAAATTTGGAGAAAGATTTCCAGGCCATAAGTTTGTTCATTTTGTATTGATTTTTTCGTGACCGTAACATGAAGTACCACAGTGTTGACGGCTAGGGGTCAATCGGTGGATTGTATAACATTCTAACATTCTCAATCTGATACTTGATAATTACATATGTTATTATTTGAAGCCTGTGTAGCTCATACAATATTTCTAATTACCTTCAGTAATGCATTCCTTAGCTATAACAAACTGTAATCGTAGAGACAATAAGTTCTCTGAAAGAATTTACAAGAACTTTTAGGTTCAACTTATTATCATTATCACAATTTATTATAATCATTAAATCGTCTAGGCTACACCAAACCAATGAAGCAAATAACACTAACTAGTATTGATATTTTAGTGATAATATAATTATGTAGCTAGAAACCACTTACTGGATTGACTCACTCCAGCTTGGTCATGGCTTGAAGCCCGTGAATATAAAGCCCTATGTACTTTGTGGGCTGCTTCAAAACCTTGGTTCGAATAATTGGCAAGTGACCGATGCTGGCGAAGTAGCATTGCACTGTGGTCGACCATATAGTGGACATAGTCACCTGCACCAAAGGAGACTCCAAATAGGAGTTGTCGCAGCTGTTGTCCCCAAATCTTGCACTGAAATATAATAAAGTGAAGTGAAGTGAAAAAATATAAGATAAAACAAAACAGATTATAAAAATCCTCACTTCCATACAATAGCTAAGAGACAGAATGTGGGGAAATGAAATCTGCGAAATAAATAGCCAATACCTTAACATCAAAGATATCTATCTTTTCATCTTCATTATCGTCATACAAATTCTTCCTCATCACCAGGTCAATCTCTTTCCAATCTTTAAAGACCTGAAAAGAAATTAAGTTTTAATGATAAAATGTAATAATAGTAAAACAGTAAAATGGCTAAGCTTCCAGCATTTTTATTTGGAAAATGTCAAAAGTTCATGCACATTGTTGTTAAATTGGTAAACTTTTCATTTTAGGGGAAGAAAATACTTCAGTTTTGGTATTTGGTGGATTCAGTTTAATTTAGACACTGAAAAAAGGCTGTTTGAACAAATGAGTCTAATAAATTCCAGGAACAAGGCTGTATAACTAAAAAGGGTCTTGATTGCTGAACCACATGATTTGACATTTTCAATGGATGTGCAATGGATTGATCAAAGATATCAAATGGAAATGTTTTCAAAAGATAACAATGGCAAACTATTGTTATTAATTGTTTTATGTACCTTTTTGAAACATCGCGGTTATTACACCATGTCTTCATTAGTTTCTTTTACCACCGTTAAGAGTCTCCACTTTGTACTTCACTGTATCCAGTTTCTTAACTCTCTTACTCAAACACACTCACTTTTGATATATATCTACTTAATTTTAAATTACATAAATTCCCTCGAGAAAGCTCTTGATCCCCGTTACATAACCCTTTCCACAACAATAGCAATTTTTACGCCTTATTCACGCCTGTGACAGAGTGATTTTCACGAACCCATGAAATACACATTAAAGTGCACAACAAATTAAAGGTAATGGTATTTGTATGGTTTGGATTTGCATTTTAATGTAGATAGCTCCTCTTTCAAATGCAGGTTTATGAAAACCATTGTATAGTAAATATTATTTATACTGATATCAAAGCATAATGTTGCTAAATAACTGTTTAGTAGCTTAACAGAATGTTTCAGGAATGTTATCTTTCTTATAATCAGAAACATTACAGTAATGTCACTTTGGCCTTTGTACATGGTGAGAAAAGACAAAGAACAACAATAATAAGCAGTGAAGAAGAAGCTAGCAGTGTTCTCTTTAAGCAACAGAGCATTTTTGATAACAGAAATAAACATATTTGTCTTGAAAGATTGTATTTTATAATATATGGCTAAATAATACAGAAAGCTCTACTAAGTCATAGAGAACTTGAGAGTAGCAAGAAGACTGAGAAGCATGGAGTTAGCGTCTGATTAGCACTCAGTATACATTTACATTTATAGAGCTTCATTTTCTATTTCTTCATAACAACATGTTTTCAAAACTCATCAAGTGCATCTTTGATTACCTTTCTTTTTTATAATAAGTAATCAAAGAAAAATTTGGTGAATTTTGGTAGCATGTTGTCCTTCCAATTTTGAAAATCAAAATAGACACGTTCAACATGAATGTCTACAACGGTATAGACAACAAAATCAATCCACTGTATCTGGCAGATGGCCATTATACCTTGAAGTTGGTACTAGTACTGGTGTCTCTGTTTAAGAGCACCTTGCCCATTGACACAGCTAAGGTAGAAATTCTTGTCTTGATAAGCTTCAGCAATGGTCATGTTGATTTTTGATGATGGACATTTAATGTCAATTCCTCCATATGGTGAATGTTCTTGTGAGGTAAATGCCAATGCATCAGGACTAGCCCCCAACCAAGGCCATTTAGGATTCACAACTAAGCCAACACACTCACAGATTTCAACTAGGTTATCAAGAGACTCAGAATATTGTATCGATGCATTTTGTTCATTATCTTTGCGCCATTTACAACTTAGAGGAATTCTCTTGCTTGAATGGCTTGTTTTAATTTTTTCTAAAGTGGTTTTTGGATGAATGGACACTCTTCTATTCATTACTGCACCGAAATTGGAAGCAGTCAGTCTCTTTTCTCTATGTTGATACCATTCTGGGCAGTCAGCCTGACCTCGAGTGTTTCTCTCAATTTCCAAACTTTCATTGATGCTTACTTTGACTTTGTTGTTGACAATTTCTATTTCTTCGGCGGAAAGTAAGATGAGAGGATCAGATGTTTTATCAAGATTTTCTAGGTATTTAATCTTTATTTATTTAGCACCTGGATCTTACAATTAAAAATAAATTATAGTATGTATAATGTGTACAGTATATAACAATTATACAGATTTTCAGGTGCCATACTAGCTACAGTATGGCAAGCCGATTGTAGCAATATTCAATAAATCAATATTTCATTCAAAGAGTAATAGTTCAGTTCTATTCAATGCTTATGTTTACTTTCAATGTACTTTATTTTCTTGTAATGAATTTTTTAGTGCAAATTTGCTTTCCTTATTCAATATCATATTTTGCGTTCACGCAATTTTTTTTGGGGTTCAACAATTTCTCTTTTCGTTCAACATTTGTTTGTGGTTCAACATTTTTTTTTTTGGTTCAACAAATATTTTTTTGTTCAACATTTTTTTTTGGTTCAACATTTTTTTTGGGGTTCAACATTTTTTTGGGTTCAACTTTTATGCCTTGATCAGCAATGATTAATTTTGACGGAAGAGCCTATTCTCTCTTATCACAAGAACATATAAGTATGGCAAACCATTGGCCATACAAGAGTTTTATAACAATGTATGAAGAGTTTGCTATTCAACAACAACAGAAAACAAAATAAAGCTGCCACTAGCTATTATTTTGATTTAAAATCTGAGATTCACTTTGTACCAAAAAATGTGGAAGAAAATGCCATGTCATACAAAGGAAAAAGAACTTCTGTGAACTAACTGTGTATTCAATGATGGCCTTGGCAGCCTCAGGCAACAAATACAAGTATTTGCTGTTGGCAAGAAGGAATCTTGAACCTCATGGAACTGAATACTTGGAGGGATGTGAAATCCCAGAGCAGGTTCTTCATCTGCACCAGTGACAAACGTTAAAATGCTTGATAATGACAACCCATGTCTCCTACCACCTGAAGAAAATTGAGACATACATTATATTGTTAGGATGGCTTAGTAAATACTAGGATTTTAATCTATTTTTGCTTTTCGACACTTTTGTTTTCCTTTATTTTATGGCTTGCTTTTTCCTTATTCGTTTGTTTTCTCTCTCCTCTACTATATAAACATCTCTCTCACTCTCACGTTCTGTTCACTCTGACGAAGAACTAACGTCGAAAAGTCAGTTACTCTTGATCTTACTATAATGGTGAAAAGATTATCTACCACAACACCTTTGTATTTAAAATACTAGAATTGTTTGGATGTCACTCTGATTTAATGTCACTCTTAACCAACTACGAGGAAGACTTTTTTACACCAATATGTGTTTACACAGGGAACCCATACATTCTCAAGAGCCACAGGGAACCCATTATCCAATAAACATAATTTTTATCTTGAACATCTTTCAAAAGGCATCAACATCAAAGGCCTATTGTTAATAGCTCCTCTCCAAATAAAATTATGGGCAATCAGCCACAATATTTAGAAATCAATACCAGATTCCTTTTGTTGGTGATAAAATCAATGTGATTATAAATTTTGAAAAGCAACAATTTTACAGACATTGTTATGACTGGGAGCATCTTCCAGCCAAGGTTTTCTTTTTAACAGTGACTAACATTTCAGTTTGATTATTTTAATTGGCTTGCTGTAAGCTGTTGGGCTTAATTTTAGAGAAGGGTCTATTAGGGTCAACTATTTTGATATAGAAAAAAATAGCCAAGAAAAACTTATAATATTTAAAATTTTCCGACACCATGGCCATTGTCAGAATATCTTCTTGGGGAATAATTTAGCAAATGAATACACTACTTTGCTAATACAAAATTTCTCTCATTCCAGTTTACTCAGGGCAAAGTGGTGTTGCAGGGCCACATTTTGTAACATTAATTCAACAAATTTGCCCCCTGAGTAAACTGGAATGTGAGCAAATTGGTATTAGCAAAGTAGTGTATTGGTGATGACACGTTTGTTTTATTGGATCATTTTTTTAATGGATCATGAGTCTTTCAATGAACAAGCTCAATTTGTTGCAACTGTTAAGGTGACTTCATTTGTGCCTTATTATAAGTCCAATGACAATGACCAATACTATGAAATTTAGCTAGGTTTTCTGCCAGTGTTTTATATCCAGAGCCATAGTTTTCTCGCTTTCCAGTGGCATTGAAAGGGTAAATCAACTTCTCACCTGTGTCTTCTTCACACAGAGCACACAATTTCCAGTTTTTAGCAATTTCTTTTGTTGGATTTCCAGCCATTATCGGTATGGATTTCACATCGAACAGGTGCTTCGAAAAAATATGCCAGGCGTTCCTCGAATGACACAGGGATCCCAATGGAATTGTTATCTTTTATTTTAAATATATTTTCAAGTATTTACAACCATCAGAATCATAAATTAGCACTTATGAAGAGTAAATACACTGATATAAAAGAAAACTTTTATAATATTAAAGTGAATTGGGTGATTTTGCGAGCCTGCGATCACAAACCGCTGACCACTTGTTTCGACACGAATAATATACTTATATCAGTGAGATCTTGATGGGGTCCTGATCTTATTTTAATTATCAGCCTCTGTAGAGTCTTTACTGAAAATTTCATGCTTCTATCACAATTTGAACAATTGTGGCATTTTTCGCTGCTTATCTTCCGGACTACACCCCCTGAAATGAAAACATATTCTTACCAAGTATTTTACCAACTGCGAAGTAGTCTTCAGCAATGTGTTCTTTCAGTCCTTTCTCAAAGTACTTTGTGTACACTTCCAAAAGTATAAGTCGGAAAAATTCTTTCCGAGGCCCACCTAAATCTTCTGCTTCCTAAATATTATGAAAATTAAAAAAGGGATTACATGCATGTTAGGAAAGGGTTTTGAATGAAAACCGTACTAGAGCTACTTCAAATGTTCTGCAGCAAGTTGTAAAACACTTTGATTAAATGTTGTTGGCAAATGCATTCAGTAAGATTTGATGAATTAAGTTATCCAATCTCAACAGCAACCCAACAAGAGTTGTAAAAAAAAGAAAGAAAACCACATTATCAAAAACACTTCACTGATATTCTCAAAATTATTAAGCAAACTTAGAAATTTCAATTGCTTGTTATGAAATGTTGTTTGGCTACTGTTAATCAAAATAATCAGTTGGTATCTTTATGATATTGTCAGTAACAAAGAAAAAACAAAAAAACAAGCATTATACTGAGAATTGCAGTAAGAAAGTGGACATAATGTATTTAAAACAGTGTATTCAATTTTTAACACTATAATGCATATCAAAACAAGCTGCATGGTGGTGGAAAATGTCAAAATCCAATGAGTTCCCCTACTACCCTGGGGCTGAAAATTGATAATAGGTACTGTACATTACCGTCATCAAAACTGTCGTGGATACCCTTGTTGTTCTTGTCATCTTCGAATAACAGGCATTCCAATTCTGGTTTCAGTTTTACGTATATCGCCCCTTGACCAGCAATAACTTTAAGTTGTTTGTACCCAAATGAATCGCAGCTGACTGGAACAGACAATTTTCTTCTGATAGCTCTCAGAAAAATAAAGTGTGAGTCACCAACGGTTGGATATTTGGCTCTCGTTGCGTGGCCTATTTTGCTTCGAATATCCACCTCGGAAGCATTGGAGGAAATTTGGATAAGAGCCCGAAGCATGATCTTATCATCAGAGAGCACCCAGTCATCTTCATCCTCATCTCATCGTCCTCAGTAACCAAAACGAACTCAAACGCTTTCACATCTTCCTTTCTGGCTTTTTTCCTCTGACCTTGGTCACCTCCAGTGGTAGCTCTCAAGCGTTCACGTCTATTTAAACGCGTACTTAGGCCAGATGTTGACCTAGAGGAGAAGTTAAGCATTGACCTTGCTCTCTGTATGACAGAAGACACTCGTGATCGTGAAGCACCATTTTCATTTACATTTGTACCTGAGGGCCCAGGGTTGGAATTAGTTGAAAAACCAGCACTCCTTTCGGTTGCAATATTGCTGACGAGCTCTTAGGCTTGCTCAAGGCAAAATGATAGCTTTTCCAGAGATGAACGGTCCATATCTTTCTTCGATTCGGTGCATAGCATGGGAAACTAGCAAGTTGGCATTCATATAACCGGGACGAGTCGCACATGTCCTGAGCCTACATTACTTCAGGTCAGCAACGAGTTGACTTGAACGTGGGCCTCTTAACGCTCACAAGATGCTGAGGGACTGGGCAATGTTGGTAACCGCTGGTTAGTAAATAGTTGAACCAAAAAAAAGTGTTGAACCCAATCTCGTACCCCGAGCCTTCGTTTCTCTTGGTCAGCGCCGAGAAACATAAGACTCTGGGGAAACGGAATTTTCAGCAGATTCTGGTTGGCTCTCAAGAAAACAATGAATCAAACAGGAAATAGAAGTAACGAAGTGCTGATTGGTGGAACATGTACCAGAAATGAAAAGCCGTGCACAACCGTCAAAGTTTTTGTCTACATTCTTTACTCCACAGGGCGGTATTCTTTTGAAACTTTTCTAGCCGCCAATTAGCAAAAGGATGTCGACCCGTGGAGAAAAGAATGCAGACAAAAACGTTGATGTTTGTGGGGTCATCCCTTATGAATTTTAACGACGATTCCACACTTCGGTGGTTTTCGTTGTATATGTGAATAAAAAGTTTTCTATAAACATATATATCAACACAATATACGAATTTTATTTCGATCCCATTCACTGTCAGTCAAAGTTATCTTGTTGTACCTCAGTTGTTGACGCCATTATTTTAAATTAAGTGCATGCGCAGTAGAGACTGGAACTAAGAAATCCTAGCTGAAAATTCCGTTTCCCCAGAGTCTTATGTTTCTCGGCGCTGACCAAGAGAAACGAAGGCTCGGGGTACGAGATTGTGTTGAACCAAAAAAAAAAACCAATGTTGAACCAAAAAAAATGTTGAACAAAAAAATATTTGTTTGAACCAAAAATTTAAAAAAAGTTGAACCAAAAAAAATGTTGAACCAAAAAATATTTGTTGAACCAAAAAAAAAAAATTGTTGAACCCAAAAACATCGCGTGAACGCAAAATATGATAAGGACTAGCAAATTTGCACTAAAAAAAATCATTGCAAGAAAATAAAGTGCATTGAAAGTAAACATAAGCATTGAATTGAACTGAACTATTTCTCTTAAGTCTTTGAATGAAATATTGATTTATTGAATATTGCTACAATCGGCTTGCCATACTTACGCTGTTTTGAAAAAAGTGGTTTGAAGTAATTTTAGACAAAAAATTGAAGTGTGAAATCAGTCTACGTATAAACATGAACTTATTGAAAATACGCATCATGCTAATATATAGATTTAGGCACTGCCTAAAAGCGGAGCTCCAAAGGAATAGTACCATAGTGCTGAATACGTGCCAAGCGTGGCGTTACAAAACAACGTGACAACCTCTAGGCATGGTAAAAATGTGGAAATTGCAGCCAGGATTCATAATGAAAACAAAACAGGCTTGTGATAAATCAATATTATAAGTCTTCAAAAACATCCTAAAACTTCTTCAATTCGAAGAAAAATAGTTATAAATTATAGACAATAGAAAATATGAATGTTTGCATAGAACAAAGCATTTTTATTTATCAAGTGTTTACACAAACTAGCTAATTTTTTAACGTAAGTTGTAAGCACATTTTGCGACTGAAAAAGTCCTTAAAAGGCTAATATTTGGTGTAATATATAAGCCTTTTTTATATTTCATTCAACATTAAAATACATCTATAGAAATTTCAAAACTATCCCAGATATGAAATACGAAATCTTGTTTTGACATCTCTCGCGTGAGGTAATTCAGTAAGTTTAGCCTTGTTGGCGTCAACTATTTAGTTGAAATAAAACTCAAATCTTTGTCAAATTTAGCATTTTTTCCTTAAAATACATAAAAAATAACTATTCAAAGCTTCAAGTATCGCTTTTCTCGTTCATAAGTACTGAAGAAAAAGATATAAAATTATGCAGTAAATATAAAATCTTCTTAACTTTTCCTGCGTGAAGAATTACATCAAAAATCTTTGACTTTCATGTTGATTTATCTTTTTCATCCTCCGTTATTTTCTGTCTGACTTTGCGTTTTCTTTCTCGTATTTCTTGCAGCTTTTCTTCGGTGAAATTCCTTCGTCTTTGCCGTCCAGGTTTCTTCGTCAATTTTCTTTTTCTCAAACTACTTTTTTTCCATTTAACTACTTTTGAAATCTACAAAGTTCAAGCTCCAGATTTTAAACATGTTAAATTATTTTAAATAATTTTGTTGTTTGTGGTTGTTTTTCGGTAACAGAAAAAGTGATCATTTCCCCCCACAGGATCGAGGCTGCAAGGCGCACGCGTCGACGATCCCGCCAAACCGGAAGTAAATAAATCAGCCAATCAAAAACGTGGCACGCTCGTCGTATGTACGGATGGAAGTGGCGCGGGTACAAGCCATGAAAAATCAACTCGATGGGTTACCATTTTTTGTATGGTGCTCCGCTCTATGGGAGCTACGCTATAAAACTACGATAGGTAAATCCTACATACAATCATGGAAAAAAGTCGTTGGAACGATTCGCTGTTCACTGTACATGTGCTTTCATTATTCCATTTGGCACCCCCCCCCCCCCCCCCC
>OCZR010045929.1:6004-28333 GCA_900234385.1 Anemonia viridis
GTGTATAAATTACCTATTCATCACTATTGTTTCTTTAGAAACACCGACGCAGCCCACACTAGTTTACCGCTAGTTATCACCTCTTCTTTTTGTGTTGTGTTTTCATAAACTTGTAGACTGGTTTAACATGCCAAATAGCTTTAAAAAGGATTTTAAGGAGCTTGTAAAAGTGAACTTGAAAAGTCAGGAAAGAAGCATGCAAGGGCATCTGCCGACTGCCTTTTCTTCAAGCCCATTAAATGTATTTCTATTCAAGTAAGATTTATTTCACAGTCATGACAGTTGAGGATAATTAATAGTGTAGTTAGTAAAAACAAAAGAATACTTCTCGATTCTAAAACATTTTCTTCAGACACTTCAGGCACTATAAGTAGAGTTTGATATGTTATGGCGCCCAAGAATTGTTTTGAAAATCATTACTTATGCTACACTAAGTAGTTCGAATTAATGAAAAAAAGAAAAATGTAACTAATATATATTTTGGTTATATTTATTTAGTTTTGTTTCTTTCGTTTAAAATGAGCAGTTAAGACAAGTAAAAAGCTCTTAAAATATTACAGATAAAATTTGTCCAAAGAATTGTTTGAAAATTCATCAGTCATGGTAAAATTCTAACGCGCTTTTTTACGATTATTCGAAAGAAGAAAATACGGATTTTTGTCACGTACATTGGAGAGCTTAACAATCACGTTAACAACAAACATGACTAAGCGTCAGTTGACTATTAAAAAAATTCTTTAAAATTTACAAAAAGTAATCGAAAAACTCTTCTAGTCGTAGATAAACAAAAGAATATTTCTCTTTGGTAAGTAGGTTTGCTAAACGTAAAGTGATTTACAGGAAAACGAAGAAAATTTGGTCACGTTTGCCGTTTGCAGTCAAGGAAAACGTGATGCTTAAACTCTCTATTGTTTCATCGTAATTTGGGTTACGTCAGTTAAACAAAAAAAACCTTTAATATTACCGATTAAAGTTGTAACATTATTTGAACTCATATGTTACCGGCTGTTTTGGTTGTTTTCACATCACTGCCTCAAGTGTAAAAACGTACAGTTTTTTCTGGCCAGATTGGAAAACCCAGACTCAAAAACTGTTGCAAGTCATTTTTGTACCTCTTTAGCTATAAATTTATCATACCTCGTAGTTTTGAAAAATTAATTTTTTTAAATTTTGGTCTTTGTTTTTATTTTATATATATATCTTTCTTATTTAATTTAATGATTATTCGATGAAACAACTTGCTATGTTTGTATTGATAAAACAAATAGTTCTAATTGAATTGAGCTGAGGGACCGGTTATTTACAGGGTGGGGGTCTGGTGGAAATGACGAATGTAAAGTGATAGTCCCCCCAAGCCCACCCAAAGAAAGAGCCATCCGGCCCACCGCCATTGTTGTCGTTGATGTTATCCCGTTTTTCTCTGCATAAAAAGTTGTGACCCCCCTTATTTCCACCAGCCCCCCTCCCTGTAAATTATAGACCGGTCCCTAAAAGAAGTTCAGTCTTTATTAGTTTGAAATAAAACAAGTGGTGTTGTATTTATAAGGATTGAGAGCCTGTCATTTCAATTTGTTGACCAACGCCATCAACTGCCTCTATGTGTGTGGTAATACGGTAACGATTAATAAAAATCTGAACAAATAAACGGTGGAAATTGGCGTCTTCTTTCACTATCAACATTTCTAGTGATGTAAAGACCTTATTATCCAAGATGGCGGCCATGAAGGATTCTATAAGTGGAAATATCGAAGGGAATTTCAAACCAGTGATTACAATTGATTAAATAAGTCTGTTTTCCAATTCATTTATTCACTCAGTTCATTTTTTTCATTTATTCTGTCATTCATCTAGTCCTCCCTTCGACCGCCTGTCCGCTGGTTCGTCCGGCAATCGTACGTCCCGGATTCATCCGTTTGTACAAGCTTTGTTTTGATATTCTATGATTCATATATCGCGTGTCTTGCTCCTATATATTTTATCCAGACACTTAAAACATTCTATTTATGCCTTAAATTGTTGTCTATTCAATTACTAAAGTAGTATATTCCCCTCCCTGGCCTAGGACTTCACATGGAGATGGTATCATGGGACCCTATAAAGCAGCCCATTATCTGCACTTTTGCGGACATTTTAATATATAAAGTCTGATCTTATCTGTTCAAAATTGTCCCTTGCATAGAAAAGCGGATATTGTCTTCAATTGTCGAGGTTTTAGAGATCTGGAGATGTTGGGGAACATTCACGTTCAGTTGGAGATCACGAAAACCACAGGAAGCCCAATTACGAGAAGGAGTGAAACTAAAAAATGGCACAGAGAAACACGAAAATTAGTTTTAAACTACTTTATTCCTCACAATCCCGTTCTCGTAAATTTTGAATCCCTTTTCAAAAGAAAATTCTATATTTAATAGGATACCATGTAACAAATTTTAAGAACAGCTAGTTAAGGACCAATCTCAAACAAATCATTATTTTTATGATGCAATGGCACTTGAAAAACGTTTCTCATTAGCTCATCTTGTCATTACAAATGTCACTGATCATCGAGCTCTAATTTCTTGGGTTGCTATGGTTTCTATAATTAGAACTGAGAGTTCAAATCAAGCGAAATGAATGACAGTCCTAAACTTAGTGCGTATGTTCCAAAAAGAGCGAGAAAATGGCGGACGGGTATGAAAAGTCGCTTTTAAAATTATACCGTTTGTAAAATTAAGAGTGGTGTAGTGCTATTGCTTTCGTTTCAAATGCATCGGAAACAATTCTCAGCGGTATCGACAAAGAGTTTACTGATCTTCAATGAAATTGAACCTGAGTGGCCAGGAAAGGGAATTCTTTGTTTCTCTAGTACGTCTTGAATGATGCAACTACAACCAGAATGCTTTTCATTGTTATCCTGCCGGATTAACGCCATTCACCACTTTCCACACATCAGTTCACTGAGCCAGGGGAGAAGCTAGACGTGAAAGAATTAAGAATTGCGCCAAAAGTGTGAACCACTAAACTTTTGAGGTCAGAACGTTTAGAAACGTGTATGTGTGTGGTAGCTACGCCCCTGCAAGTTTCAAATTTGAATAGTCCTATGAATGCGTTTGACCTGTCAACCGATATATATCGAAAATGGTAAAATTGTTTCGCCATTACCCCGAGGAGTCAAAATATCTTGAATGACACAAATTACTTGCTGTCAATCACGTTACTTAAGTGGAAATGAGTGAGGGACAAGAAATGTTTGATCTGGGGGCAACTAGCGATTCTTAACTGTCAGACCATTTAGTTACATCGCATTTTATCTTTGAATATTCCTCTTCTTAAAGACCCATTGCCACTTACCGTGAGGCACCATGATTTGTTTATTTTGATATCTCCAAAAATGCAATAAAATTTTCACAGGAGATGAAAATAGAAACTCCAACGTTCTGAGTAAACACTTAAATCATCCAAAGAAGTGTTTTTCGTACTTTATTTTCACGATGTAAACGGATTCTGTAAGTTTCCTATAAATCTTTGGATTTTCGTGGACCACGCAATTCATTGACTACCGCGGTGCATCACGGTATTAAAATGGCAATGTTTCTTTAAAGTACAACAAGACTGGTAATTATAACCACCCAATCCTCGATGTATGTAACGCCGATCCCGCCCCATAATCTAACTGGGCGCATTCTTCACCAGTCCCTTCAGAAACAAAAAACAAACTTGGTATTTCCATTCACCGCGATTTAAACTTCAAAGAGTCAAAATGAGAAAAAGTAGAAAGAAAGACATCAAAGATAATCACGAAACGACTGAGTGTTAGTGAACACTCTTTTAACATGTCACAGATTATATGCTTGTTTTTGAAGTGCTGAACTCTCCAGGCCAAGACGGCCACGGATTTACATTTTATCCTCTTGTAACTCTCATTCGTAGGAAAGTGTTTACCGTAATATCCTCTAAAAAGCCATTCTATATTGGGTTTATAACTTTATTCATACGTTATTCAAGTAATACTTATTGCACCAAGTTTTTGCACCTGTTCGTGATGTTAGTTCAGGCCGATAGTGGTTTATATGATATACTTTGATGAATCAACTGTCAATGAATCAATACGCGAATGCCATATTTATTTAAGCAGATTTCGTACAAGAATATTGATTTCGTATATCAGCGTACACTTTTTTCTACAAGATTTACCCATTGGAATTAATTGGTTTATTTACACCGACGAAAACAATGGAAGCCATTTCAATGTTACTACGAACTATATCTTTATGTAACAGTCAGTACCTTACGTTTGAATGTTTCAAGGTGTGAGAGAAACGCCTCTTCAATCTCAAACAAATACCGCGCTCTGTATTGATAGAAGACAAAGTACTTACTGCGCCTGCTTAAAACAAATTGAAAGAAGAGTTTATATATAGTACTTGCAGAGGTATAAATAGTATTCTTTAGATATTTATAGGATGAGTTTGCTATGAAAAACACACCAGACGAGAGTTTATCTAATTTATTTAAATAGTGTAAATAGTAAATTTTAGATATTTTTCGTAGTACTAAGTTTGTAATCCAGCTGAAATATGTACGTGAATAGATTCGGTCACCTCCCACACGTCGTAAGAATCTGTCACGGATTAAATCCAAAGGGGTTTGTAAGTCTAGATCGCTTATTAAGATGTCATAACATGACGCACTAAGTAGCCATTCAAACGCTCTTTTTCCGGTTTAAAGAGGTTTAATTCTATTTGAATCCTCCACTGTCAATCTAGTATTCATGTTAACTCATTTAGAGATATATTGAGGTTTTCGCGGTTATTTAGAGACATTTTATCAATGTGAGTTCATCTTTTACGTGGAGAACTCCCCTCAAATTGCTAGAAATACCCGCTCTAAATGACCTTGAAAATCTCAATGTATCGATAAGTTCGCATTAATATTAATTTATTGAGCATAAATTTCGTATATTTTTAAGGAATACTGAAAGTTAGGCTTCAAAGTCCTCTCATACATGTACAAATTCCACGTGAACACAAGGTTAGTCAGTCCAGAACAATAGTTATTCAAATTGGCCGCCATATTTCGATTCACTGAATGTCAGTATTTTTCTCGGTGAGGACGAGAAAGAAAAAACCCTTATCTTTTTTAAATAGAAACGTAATTCGTCTTTGTTTCTTCACGTCACCGCCGATAGAACACAAAGGATACGTGTGTCGGTGGTGTTTGAAAGAGATAAATCGACCTCCATCGATCTAAAGGATCCATTTTGACGAGGATTAGCAGGACTTCCGTCTTTTTCTTTGGCAAAACTGGTGTGATTTTATCAATTAAATTATCTGTTTATGACATGTTGTAATATTTTTGTGGATAATTTTTATCGGATTTCCATGTGTTTCTGCACATTTTTCTCTCGTTTTTGTCTTATTTTGCAAGGATTTTCAATGATGAATCCGATAAGATGTTAATGCTCTTAAATGGCTTTCCCTTGAAC
This sequence comes from Anemonia viridis, assembly GCA_900234385.1. Lineage (NCBI taxonomy): Eukaryota > Metazoa > Cnidaria > Anthozoa > Actiniaria > Actiniidae > Anemonia > Anemonia viridis. Next base: position 11,469 of record OCZR010045929.1, read on the forward strand.
TCTAAACCAATCACAAAGCGATACCAAAAACACCGTTCAGTCATAACGTATATATTGCAAGGTTTTGTTGAGTTTTGTTGTCGTCCAAAACTAACTATTTAGTTGAACTCGTATAGTATGAGTGGGAAACAATACAGGAAATGTTGCGGCCATACTATGTTGCCCACGTACCGCAACATCTCGTGCCTGTACGTGCTGTAACTAAGTACTATGCTTCAAAACTCATACGAAAACCATTTAAATTATTCAAACTTATTGATTTTCATGCGTTTGTTGCTAATAAAGTCTGAATTACTGAAAAAACAACCTTGAAGATTTTTTTTCAATTATTGTTTTTGTTTTTAGAGTCAAGATTTGACACAATTAAATGACATGCGCATTAGATTTTTGTGGAATGTTTTCCATTCATCTCAAAACAGTTAATTTCTCTCTCGGTCCGATGAATTGAATTGAATCGAAATACTTTCCCCTGGATTCGGCATTTAAAGAGAATACTCTTGATTGCCGTCCTGTAGTCTGCAAGGAAAGTAATATACAAAGCAGGTAAAACTGCGCAGTGGAGTCGAGCAACAATAAAGCTCGTCCGCGCGAGCCAGGCTTTAGATTGGCATGAACAACTGTTACACAGTTCTGCTATTATAACCATAATCAGAGCAGGAATATAGCAGCCGAGAGAGAATACCATTAACCAGGAATGATGTTGACTAATGCAGGACTCTTGGCTGACTATACGGAAGTGACCTCTTTCTCGTAGAGCTTCAATCTTGGATACAATCCAGACAAAGGTATAGACGAGTGCTAGTGTGATGAAGAATACCCCAGCTGTCGAATGAACTATACAATATCTACTTAAACCAGTGTTAAAGTAAAGAAAAGGATAGCTTATCGAAATCATCCATCCTAAACTTGTGGCGAATAATGTTCGATTGAATGTCACACACACTATGTACCAATCCGGCACCGACACGAAGAGATATCGATTGACGGTGATTCCGACCAGGATCAGAAGTGTTAACATGGAAGACGTGAACGACACGAGGATAGCAAACTGTAGGAACGAAGCGTCGTGGGGTACATATTCGTCAACACTGTTTATTGTTGTTACGCTGAAGTAAATAAATAATGGCTCAGCGGTAATCCCCATTAGAAGAGCACTCGTTGCCATGGTGACGAGAAGAGCTGTGACAGATGTGTGGAATCTTTTTTGGGGGTTTTTAATGGCAATTAGAAACACCATCAGTCCTCCTATGAGTGAGACGATGCAAGAGAAAGTGGACGAGACAAGTTCAACGTACAGAAGATCCATCCAGTTGGTCTCGAAGGCGGATTTGTTGCACGACATTTCTAGCTCCATCTTTCGTGAAGCCAAGTAGGCGAGTGCTGTCTTTGCCAACTGACTTCGAAGACGACGCAGTTTACAGATCAGTCACTTCCACACTATTTATAAAGAAAAAAAATGAAAATTCTCATATTTACTGAATAAAACTGATTCTCTATTCCTAAATTGAAGTTAAAATAACATCTGTGAGTTTCAGTGGCTTCTTTCTTGAAACGAGAGCAGAAGGTGGGTAGCGCTGTCGCGAGTATCCCAGTCGTATTCATTACGTCAAGATCTGCTCAGTAATGACGTTTATAGCACCTATATCCAGGGTGTTAGTGGGATTGTCGGCATTTAAAGCTTTTAGCCGTACTGTCGATCCCTTAATGTGCCAAAGGGCTCGCTTCATAATTAGAATGCTTTTAAAAAATACAAGCCCAATTTGAACCGTAGAAAGCATTTTTAGACTCCTCTTAGGAAGAGAATTGCCAAGCTATGGTTGGTCAGAACAATCTCGAAAATGAGTGACAAGTTTTTCTCTCTTTAGTGTCAAACCCTCGAGGCAAAACTCCTGAAAATATACTACATAAATGTATGCAAAGCACATGTCTGTGCTGTTTATACTCATGGATTGATAACAAGTGAAATATTTACAGGATTCCGTTGATATTTGCCGATTTTCATCTATTTTCGTGCATGTTGGCGTTTTCACCGATATAAGAGCTCTTGCCTAAGAAGCAGTGAAGTTAAACCAAAAGCAATATCTATCGATGCACAGATCAATTAGGGACGGACTGAAAATTAATTATTAAAAAAAAAATAGATTTCTGGCGAGAATTTGCCATTAATAAAAACAGAAAATTGAAAGAATAATTCATTGAAAACACTTTGAGAATTCATCGATGAACAGATCGCCTCGGGACGCCATTTGGTCATATAATATAAAACGTAGCGGTATAGACTGCTGTATTTCACAATATAATGCTTTAGATTAAGGTACCAAGATAGAAGACAGTCTTGATAGGTGAACAATATAAACATTCTTGGTTTTAATCACACAAAAATCACTTTTGAAGTGATACTGTTTTCAGATGTTTTTCTTTCAGGTGCATGATAAATGAATTCGTTCAAACCGTGTTGATTTGAAAAAATTTCATCGTTTAGCAAAATTAGTAGCGAGACCTTCTGACACCAGTTTTTCCATGTGTTCACTCATATAATCTTTTCTCTCGTGGATTCTAACTTTACTAGAGTAGTTGGTTATTTGAAAATCCTTATTTGTGTTGAATAATAGAGAGTTATGCAATATTCGACTCAAACCTAAGCGACTTACCTTTAAAAAACGGACAGAAATCTTACAGTATGGCGCGATAGTCTCTTTGTCAATACAAACCATTCAACTGCTCGATTCTAACACTTTAAACTAACAAATAAATGTCGGTATAATATAGCTAGTCTTCGTTTGTCTTACAACAACGTACGCGAACAAGTGTTGATCTTCATGTCAACCTGAAGAGACGTTCTGATTAAAATGCGATAATTTGACACCAGACAACCTCCCCTGCATTAATTATTTATCTTTTACCCCATGACTAATACAGAACTCATTGAGCAATGTTGATAAAGCGCTTCTCACAAATATTTAATTGGTGAATTCCTTGACTTTTGAATTTTGCGGCTGATTTTCTTAATCGGAGTTTTTCGTTTTATTTATTTTCCAATCCTTTCCACTTCTAATCTCTTCTGTTTTACTTCCATTCCCTTATTCTAATCTGTTCCCTTCTCTTCGAATTCTCTTTTCAAAGGAGTTTTCTTTCAAAATGCCATATCTAAAACGACAATGTTTTTATAATACTGAGTGGTCTGTAATTTTTGTTTTAACTTTCATAATAGCAAGTACCTGTGTAAGAAACCATTCAAAGTCAGATATTGTCTCCGGTGAAAACCACAATATTGTTTAGACAGATAAATATCGAATCTCATGTTTCGATTTGAGAACCACTCAAACAAACACACTCCCTCTGAAATACGCATCTAAGAAGAGATGAAAATGCCAGTCTATAGTGTCTCATCAAAGTCTTAAGCTTCTCCAATCTGGCTGGTCAGAATCATTGCCACGTTGAAGAGAATTTGCGTCCAAACATCGAGCGATGATAAGAACTTAATTATTGGAAAAGTAGATTGATGTGAATTTTGTAGGTATCAAATATTATGCTCATTGATTTGTATTTCGCATTAGCGGTAATGTCGGACCGTTTTTTCTTGTTTCTATATTTACATATCGAGAAAGAAAAAGGGAAAAGAATGGAAGAGAGAGAGAAAGAAAGAGATAGAGAGAGAGGGTGGGGGTGGTAAGTTCTCAATAGACGAAACGTTCTTTTTATTAAAGGTGCTTAAACGTACTGTTGGATATTCTGATATCAGAAGGTAGAGAGTTCCGCACTTCAGTTGCACCATGGCTCACGTCACCATCATATCAACTGAGAGCTGTAGGTTTTGGAGCTCGAATTTCTAGCACAAAGCATGATGGGAAACTGAGTTTTTATGCTTTTTTGGCTCTTCTAAAAATTCATCTGGCAATGTTTCCTCTGACATTTCCTATGGAAATGTAAGTACTTCAACAGACGAAAATAAGAAAGGAATTTTTTTTTCTAATATTTCCTTTTGACTTCCCTGTTCTATTTTAGCAGGACTTGGTTTCCCAGAGTGCTTTGTGAGCTTTGATGCACATTACCTATTGCATCTATTTTCGTTCACAATCGCTGATATTCCAAGATGTACCGGCTCGAAATGCTGCATAACACGAGAAAAACGTGCTTATAATCATGCACATGTCCAGCTGCCAGAGTGAATTGATCTCAACACCGCCAGACATGCGGAAGGTAGTCAGTTAAAACTCCCGGTTATTTCGTTCAATTAACCATGTAAAAAATACTCTTATCTTTTCACTTTTAATGGCTATTGTTATCAGATGGAAAGGGCCAGCCGGCATTGATCACAAATGACCTATATCTGATAGATGGGCCATTTTACTTTTTGACTATATAATAAACTCTGAGGCCATCCGACAGAAATAAAAAAAGTGGTTGACTTGGACATTGGCTTACAGTTTTTTGCCCAAGGGAGTGGATTTTTTAGTGAAAACATGAGGTATTTGTTATTCAAACATTGTGGATGGCTCCCTCGAGCTAGGCTTTCGTGACTTTATTTGATTGATTTAAACGGGAAGCCATTTTAATCAGTGCTTTTCAGAAATTGTCCTTTTATGCTAGCCACTCTGTCGAAAGAGTGAGGGGTATTTTTTGTCATATTTCTCAATTTTTGAATGAAAGAGGAAGGAAGGAAGGGAGGGGTGAGCCGGAAGGAACGAACGAAAGGCCTGTATGGTTTAACCAGAGACTGAATCTTACTTGAAAAATCTACTGATTTTTTTCTATCAGTATGAATGTATGCGGACTTACTTACTAATTTGTTTGCTTTCCAAATGGTATGGAAGCATAATTCATCAGGAAAGGCTCTCAATCCTCAAACCTCATAATCAGTCTTTTAACTTTCAAAAAAACTTGGAAGAAAAAGCCGGGAATACACTTCAATTCACGTGCAGACTATATCTTTTTAATACCTGCAGTGTGGAGCCTATTCATTTATACTTTTATAAATTGTCTTCAAAACATCTTTCCAATTCATTTTCTCAATTAGATACCCTCAATACTACTTAACTCAAAAGTGTGCCGATAGGGCTCAGAGACTCAACGGCTCAATCACAATGACTTTGCTAAGTGGTAGCTAAGTCATTGCTTGAAGAAAGCCTTCAAATTTCATTTCAACATCTCAAGAAATTCTAATCAACTCTTACTTAATTGTACATTCAGATATAATGTTGAAGTGTAATGAACTGTTTCCTCGCAACGCTTATGGTGTTGCTTAGCAATCTTTGGTTTGTAGTAATTAGGAGAGACATCAGAAACAAGTACAAACACGAAATACGAGCTTCAAGTCCAAATAAAAATAATTACTCCAGTAATTAAAGAGTTAAAAAAGAGCAGATATCAGATCTTACACTAATTTATTGCGTTTAGACAATAAGCCACTTCACGGTTTCGTCCGCCATCTTGAATCAAGGCAAACCCGGAAAAATATATGTTAAACTAAATTTCACTTTTGAGGCTATTATTATGTACAATATCTGAAAGCTGTAAATTTCCACTGATTAAAAAATTGTACCAATAACAGGTAGAATCTTCCAACAAACTACTTGAAATTTTATAGAAAACAAAAGAGGTGTATGCACGAATAGCCTCGTTTAGTTAGATTTGGTTCTGGCTCTTGTATTCATGTATCTAGTTACTTTCTTTTTGACCTCCCTACCACAGGTAGTCCAGTCCAGACTTGTGTTCTTGTGGTGAAAAGTTTAGGTATTAAATGAACAAAATGGCTACTATTGTGTGTTAATATTGTGTACATAACAAGCTGTCAACGTACGTACTTCCTGAGTCACTGGATTTCTAGGAAAACCCAACGTTTATTTAATATCTGAATTTTAATTTCCTCCGTGTCATCAATGCATTTCTTACTAGAAGAGTGACTCATATTTAAATTTCATTTTTTTAAAATGAAAGAGCTACCTGCCTATCAAATTGTTAAGTTCTATATACAAAATGTTAACCGAAACAGGGTTGGGTTGAAAGTAAAACTCTTCATTTGAATTGATCAATAAAATCAAAATGACAAGGAAACTAAGAATTCATTACTGCTGGCGAAAGACACAACTTCTTCATCACGAACACCAGCGAGATGTCAGGTGATAAAAGTAGAATTATCATGCAGTAGGAAATGCCATTTAACATTAGAAAATAATATTTATTTATCTTTAAAGTGTTTTGATAAAAACACTTCTGTTTTCTATCATTTTTTCAGCATTGATTTCAGTGATATGAAATCCTTTCATTTTAAGATCTATAGTATTTAGGAAATTATTTACTGTCAAGTTGAGCGATATGAGTGGACAGTCCAATATATTCATTGAGTATAGGGACATATATATGTCACATGAGAAGTAGTGTAGTTGGTATTATAAAAATAAAAATCATTGTAGAATATTATTTGTATATAATCAGTGGCGTAACGAGGGTAGCGAAACATTTCGGCTTGAGCTTTTCTTGTTTGGGATATGATGGCAATGCCACTGGCGTAGGGAAAAATTCTGCGTTCATATTCTAAGTGCCTCCTCCCCCATATCTGGGTCCACGCTACCCCTGTGTATATGATATTAAGATAAAATCTTACCCCGAGGGTATAAGGGGAGAGGACGCGCGGTTTGGAATGGAATTCCAGGACTCCTGTCAATCAGTTCCAAGTCTAGCCCGTGAACAAATCTTCAGCTCAGTCTAACCAGTCTATTTGTTTTAAAGCAGGACAGCTGAGTAACACAGCATTGGCTCTCATCTTCATTACCTTGTATTTGGCAACCCTGATCCTTGTGCTTTTAGCCGCGTATTATGTGAGCATGAAAGTCAACACTTCCGTTACATTGTAAGTAGAGAATTATGTGTCGATTAGAGTGTGTTAGGCCCAGTTCAGACGTCGAACTTTTGCCGCGTCGAATGCATTGAAAACAATGAAAAAATAGGCGGTTTATTTATTTATGTCATTAGATTCGATGCGGCAAAAGTTCAAAGTCTGAAATGGGCCTTAACTATATAGCTTGTGTTCAAGCAGCCCATACTATCCTTACTGAAACACACACGACGATTCCGATATATTGAGTGGAATTCCGTTTAAATGAATGCAAAAAGGAAATCAAATTCAATTTTGATTGCGATTTGTATTTACAGTGTTCTCGCGGACAAACTGTCTTTATAAGGGGGTCAGAACAGCCATATCAGTTGTGGGAGAAATTGATATCAACATTTTCCCCTTTGTGGAAATGAATCAAATGAAATCTCTCGCTATAAAACATTGAATTCTTCCAGTTCTTCAACATGGGCCTTGAAACCCGTCTATTGGTCACGTGATTGGGAGCGACTTTAATCGGCAAGAGTTAGTCTTCTGCCCTCTGAGGAAAGACATGGTATCGGCTCCTTCGTTAATCAAAATTCCTAGTCGGCTTATCAGTTTTTTAATGTTTCACTTCTTTCTATAACTATATATCATTCAGCACCATTGAACAAGATGAGGCGACCGCTGACCACGGTGAATCGGGAAGAAGTGCTGGGCTGAACAGCGCGAGTCCTGATCCTATAGCTATCGCTGAACCAGAATATGCTGAAGTTAGTAACTTCCTTGAAGAACCTAAACCTCAGCCAGTAGCAGAGCCCGAATATGCAATGGTTAACAAAGCAAAAAAGGTAAATGTATAGAACATATATTTATCATGGGTTTCCTGTGTCAAATCATGACGTCATCTATCTTCCCGAATTTTGTCTAGTTTTGTAAACAGAACATAGCAAAAATGTCATTTTAAAAGGTTATCCGTATTTATAATTTTTAATTATTTATTCTTCTAATATAATGAAATCGCATATTTGCCTGACATTTTTCAGAAATCAAAGAAAAAGACGAGTACTGCAAGTACTAATTTTGGAACACGTTCTTTGGCACAAGACACTGAAATATCAGAGTACGCTTCTGTCCAATTCTAACTCCCATCTATTTCTTAAATTCTTTGTTATATTACAGTAAGAAATACAGCGTGCACGAGAAGAACAGGTTTTGCAGTAGAGTAGAAGACGCAAATAAATACAATAAATTGAACACATTCTTACGTAGCGGGTCCGTTAGCTCAGTCGGCAGAGCGTGGTGCTAATAACGCTAAGGTCATGGGTTCGAGCCCCATACGGACCAGTCTATATTTTTTGCACTTTGTTTCACTTTAAATATTTTTAACCGATTTTTTGTTTAAAATATCTTTTTTCTTTTCACCAAGTTTAGTAATACCCCATTTAATTTGCTCTGAAAGCTATAAATAATATAATAGAAATTTTCTTCAATTTATTCGTATTTAGATATTAACCGTTATATTTTTTAGCAATAACTCTATGTTAATACATTGTATTTGTATGTTTATTTACCAATATCCTACCTATGTTTACTTATTTAATTTTATCTTACACATTTTTCTTTAATATAAAGTTATTGTTTTTCAAAATATACCACAGGGAACCCACACACAAGAATATATATTTTAAATAAATAAAAACGCTCTTTTAAAGTAAAGTCTAATTTCTTAAAAATAATAAGTAGATTATTTCGAAAACCTATATTTAAAAAAAATCTATTTATTTATTGTTTTTCAAGAAGATTTAACTTCTTTGCTATTGCGGAAATGCCAAACACCAACCCGTCGCGTCCTAAACGGACGAGAAAGCTTAAAAAAACCTTCTATGTAGTAATATTTCACTTCAAAGTCGAACCGGTAACACCCAATGATTAGGTTGTTGTAAGAATGACCTGTCAAGTGCCTGGTACCTGCAAAACATTGGATCACTTTGCTCCCAAAAAATGATCAACAATGATAGTGTCATAGGGTCAAAAATAACGCCAACAGTCCTGATCACCCTGTAATTTTAACTCCAAGAATTTGTTTGGAGAAAGCAACGGAGTGTTTAAAGATTTTCGAATTGTTTAAAGTGTGAGCAGAAATGAAGGTTTTCTGTGCTGTTGTTGTTTTGGTGTGTGGTTTTGTGTGTTCAAATGCAGGTGAGTTAGTATTTCGATTTTATATTTTTTCGTCTTATTTTTTGAGCAAACTACTCGAGAGTAACGAGGCTATTTAACGTCAAAAGCTAAGAAGAAATTTATGGGTATTTTTGACTATTTGAATTCTACATCTTGCTTTCATATCTTACTTGCCATGAAAATAAAATAATGGAATGAAATATTTCGAAGTTGAAAAATGGAGACTATAAATGAGGTGAGATAGACGCGGAATTTATGCAAAGAAATTATGAAAAAATGGAAGAGAACAAAGAACAGAAAAGAAGAGAAAGAAAAATAGGAATGAACAAAAAGTGCCAAGCGTATTGCAATCGGAACAAAATGGATTAAATCAAGTATCAAAAACTTAGGAGAAAATTAGAAATCACTTTCTGTGAAACGGTTCAGTGAACCTTATGACAGAATTTCATTGAATACATAATCATTTGCACTTGACTTCAAGATTTATTCTGATTTGATAATGATCTTTTTACAGCTTCTATAAATCAACAGGGTCAGTCACGGAATTTCATCCCTAAGCGATTTGACGTTCCAGCAAGTAAGTTGTTTTTTTCAGTTTTAGTTTATTCAGTTTATTAGTATTAGTACTTGTAATATTATTTTCAAAAATATACACCACTGACCTACATTGAATAGTAAAAAAACTAATCGAGGTAGGCCAGTGGTTTACAATGTCACTATGTTATAACTATACACTATATTAATGAATATTAAAAAATTAGAAAACAGAAAAGTAAAAAAAAGAAAAAGATATCTGTACTACTAAAAGAAATACCGAAAAATGTATATATAATAACATTGTAACTGAGTGAAACTTAAAATTAATCACACCTTTTAATAGAACGAAAAATAAGAGCAAAATTATTTTGATTTCGGTAAAATCTGTATAAAGCCAGGAATCTCAAAATGAAACTGGTGTTGGTGAAATTGTTATTTCAAAGTTCCCTGGTAAAGTACACATTAGAGACATAACAAACGCCATAGAACCTAACAAGAAACTGAAAATTCATGAAGATTTTTAACTGACAAACAGTCAAGAAATAATGTTTCTTTATTTTCTTGAAAAGTTGGAATTAAATTTATGAGCGTACTGGAGGAATTGGCTGTAACAAATCCAGCATTTTAATTGGTTACGCGTTCTAGAAACAAAAAACAAATCGGTCAGCAGTGCGTAGTCTGGCGCCGTTTTACCGCGATTTCGGTCACTATCCATGTCACTATCTATGTTACGTGTATCAGCTCGAATTTTTTTGAGTTGTAAAACTTAAAATCTGCGAAAGAAAAATGCAAAAGAATTCGAAGTTAGCTCAAGACTTCTTTTTGGTGATCGATCCTTCCCAGCGTAAATTCGCTGACCAAAACTGAAACTCGAACGACTTTAATTAACTTTAGCCTTGTATAATTAGTTACCAACTTTTCCAAATCCTTAGAGAATTGTTTTCTTTATTGTTTTTGAAATACTATGTTGGATTTGATAGGATTCAGTATAATATTTTCAATTCTTATTTTTTGTAGCTTTGATACATAATGATGGTACCTTTACAAGACAGGAAATCCCAGGTAAGTGGTTTTTGGTCCCCGGTTATATTATCATTTATACTTCTTTCCTTTGGAATGACAATTTTTTCCTTGGTATCTTTTTAAGATGAAGAACAGCAATCTATGTTCAATCAGTTCGGTGGCGAACAGGAATCGAATCTAGCCTATCAACAACAGACAGGTTACCCAGGAAATCAGCAACCATTTCCAGATTACCAAAACCAACAAGCCAACTTTATGGGTGAACAAAACGATCAGAACGCTTATGACAACTCTCAACTCGCACCTGAACAAAACACACAGGGATATGTCGACAGTCCTCCACAGAGTGATGACTTGGGCGGCCAACAGGGTGAGGGACAGATGTACAACGATATGACACAGGGATACCAACCTAACTATGATGACCAGCAACCTCCACCGGTTGAATTCCAGGGTGGACAGTCGTACTTTAGCGACCAGCCACCACAAGATGAACCAGAGCAGCTAAAAGACATTCGACCAGCATCACATGACGACATTCAAGCCTCTAACCGTAATTCCATAGTAAGTACACATCTTATAGTCCAATTGAAGCACTTGCGGTGGAATGCAACTCAGCTTTGAGGACAAAACAATAGGTTTCCAATTCTCATGAGATTGAAATACTATTGTTTCGTTTCGTTTCCAAATTGAGTTGCTTTGAAGCCACGTGCAAGCGGGGCTTTCCGAGGTTGCGCGGAAAACTGGTAACAAGCAGGACGCGCACTGAATCATGAATTTGTTTCTGGGGTCGCACTTTTTACAATATGAACTCACTTGAAAAATGAGAAGTAAATGTGACTCGTTTCAAAAATTAAACCTGCAAGACGAAAAATACAAATAATGTTCCCTAAACAGTCCCATGATTAAGAGCGCGTCGTCCCGTGCAACCTGTCGGTGGACCGAGGCAGCTAATACCTTCTAGAAGGATTTTGCCACCTTTCATCTTCCAGAAAGGAAATGAACTGTTAGCGTTAACCTCGATCTTTTATCCAAAAGGTAGTTCCACAGATTTGTTAACAAAATATTTGCCATTTTTGTCTTTACCAGGCAAAGAACAAAGAAAAGGCCAGAGAAAAAATTCTTGGCGCGACCAAGAAGTTCAAAATCCCAAAGAATCTCTCGCCCAAGGACCTGGAAGGAATGATAGGATACTCCAAACAAGTGTATCTTCGGGGTGGCCACCAGTAAACCCCTGGGTATTACCATATAAAGAAAACTGAAACTTCACAATCGATACAAGCAACAATATGTTTATGGACTACGTTAAGGTGACATTTTACGCCGAACAGGGGTGGTGTTGGTCTAGATGACCATTCCTTAATCCACTATACAACGAACTACTCTTCAATGACAGGTTTTTTGACTGCTGGGATATTTTATATCGAACTTTATGCAAGCTAAATCTAGTTATAGCATTATATTCTAAACAAATAAAGTATAAAAGTACTATACTAGGTACGGCAACCGGCTGAATGCATTACGATTGGGCATTGGTACTTGGTACCGAGCTCGTCCCGCATGGACTTGTGGGATTGATTTAGAGAGAGGCGTAAGAGGGCGGAACATTTTGTTTAATGACTACGATACCAGCGAAGCAAATTTATTCTAACAACCAGCGTATTAGAAAACTATAGAACACATCTTAGTAATGTCTACGTATAGTATGTCATGCATTGGTTACACGTGTCATGAAACCGATCTAAATTTATGCCATGGCAACGGCTTGTACTACGGACAGATCAACCAATATTTATAACTATGAGAGATAACGATAACATATAAAAATATATTTACAAATATTGGATATAATATCAAATTATTATACGGTAAATAGACTCCTTAAAGGTTTCTTCTCTCAACCAATCAAAATTAGGAACGGGTAGGCGCAAGAGCCAATCATAATTCCTTGATAATTACTTCTCTCGGCCAATTATAGTCAAGAATGGGTACGCGCAAGAGCCAATCACAATTCCTTGATAGTTACTTCTCTCGACCAATCATAGTCACGAATGGGTAAGCGCAAGAGCCAATCACAATTCCTTGATAATTACTTCTCTCGGCCAATCATAGTCACGAATGGGTACGCGCAAGAGCCAATCACAATTCCTTGATAGTTACTTCTCTCGACCAATCATAGTCACGAATGGGTAAGCGCAATAGCAAATCAAAATCGCTTCAAGAATCCAGATTGTGGTTTTACAGCTACAAATAAATGTGTCATTTATGCTTGAAAACTCGTAGAAAACACCTGAACACTTCCTTACTGCCTCTACTGGGGCTTCCTGCGTCCCTAATATTGTTTTTAAATATAATAATTAAATATTTCTAGGACATTTAGGTGGAAAATCTCCCTACCTTCCTATTTTACTCAACACCTTCCAACATGTCTGAGACAGTCTTGTACGTACAGCGATCCATTTCCTCACCAATCTCCGCGAAAATCTCCTCGGCCATTAGTCTCTGCTTTCCTTGTCCGGAAATGATAAGTTCACCGAATAAATATATCCCCATACCCTGGAATAAGAAAGAAAACAAATAGAGTTACAAAGATGAAGATTGATTAGGCTGGGTTCACACGATACTGGATATTTAACCGTCCACAAAGATGTACTTTAAATGTACTATCCAGACAAAAATTCAAACGGTTAGCAGTCCACATTTGGGGCTTTGTGTGTAAACGACCTCACTGGTCAATTTTTTGTACGGGTAAAAAATTCGTCCTGTGACCATAGTCTAACTCTCAGAACTGAGTTTGCAATTATTCATAAGGGTACTGCCGGCGCATGCGTAAAACTGTACCTGGTCTTCGATCAGAAAGTGTCTGACATCTTTAAGACCGGGAACAAACCTTAAAACAGGAAGGAAAAGAAAAGATGAATAATTAGTGGTATGCATTGCTGTTTTTTAACAGCTTTTTAAAGTTAGCATATCAGTCCATTTTCGTTCAAATCGGTTTGCAAAAGCTACATTCACCAATGGCGGGAAAAGATCACGTGACACTAACGACTAAAACAGACGACTATAAAAAGCAAGGAAAATATTATATTTGTCGATTTTACTTACTTATGTTTGACCACGAGTTCACACCAGCGGTGACGAATCTGAGAACAGGCAGAAGGAAAAAAAGTGAAAAAGTTATCAAAACCAAAAGCCGAATTGCATGGTGGGAGTCATATAGACTGGAAGTCAGTTTTTCATTCTCAATACAATTGATATAAATCGTTACAGTATCTTTTATACCTCGGCATTCAGAGTTTCGAACTGATAGCTTTTATTTAACTGTCTCAGTGTTGTTTGAAGTAGGCTTTCCCGCTCCAACAGCTTCTCGAGCATCAAGACAATCTGTTCTGAAGTTTTCTGTTGTAAAAAAGAATCAATAGGATCAAATATACGTTGAAATTAAAGGTGGGCCTCTGCTCTCATTCGGCGGCCATCCAGAATTCAAGATGGCGGCCGCCAGTTCTTACATGTAGTACTTTTAACACCGCTAACTTACACTAGACTTGCCTAAACTGACATTCGATGATATAATCAACTTTGCTTAAGAAAAGAAAGGGCCAAAAACCGGTCTTGTTAAAGGATAGGAGTTTGACTGTGAAGGATCTATTAAGGTAAGTAACTGATGTAACCAATCATTCAGTTTTGTCACAAGTATGCAAAATGAAGGATGAAAACATTTTCTGCGAGTCAGTACTGGGATAAAAAAAGCCCCAAAAGTAAAGAAAAACTTATTGTAAAATAAATGGCATAAGAGTTCGTTGATAATTCGCTGATAACGAAAAATGGTCGGTCTGAGACCGATAAGTCTTGTGGGAGTTTATTAAATCACAAATACATTGTAATCATGCCTGGATATTAATACTTCCTTCTGACATACTAGTGTCTGTGATTCAGTACCATTCAGGTGTGAATAGTGACAATGTATTTGTAATTCAAATAGACTCCCACAATCCCTACCGGTCTCAGATCGACCATTTTCCATTTTCAACGTTATATGAAATAGATGTATTTATCGCATATACCAGTTGAAAATTCTCTGGTTCTTTACGGTGTCTTGCATTCTTAGTCCTGTTTCTCTTGTTTGTTGTATCTTGGCGACGCCAAAACTCGAACTACAAAATAAAAGAAACATTGAAAAAAAAACTCTCAAAAACTTCTACATTCGGAGTAGATAAGTTTAACAAGCAAGCAAACAAACAAATAGGCAAGCAAGTACCTCTTCCAAAGCTTGGTTAACAAGAACATTTTCTTTGCTGGCGAAAGACTTTCTTCTGAGGCACTAAATAAAGGTAAATTTAAAGGATTCAAAATTTGGGCATTTTTTGGGAGAGGAGGGGAGGGTGGGGGCGGGTTTTTGGCGAGCTTTCAGTATTAGTAGTGACATCAAAACTGCAAGATCGTACCTTTGGCATTCCTGGTCGTTCTAGCCATTCTTCCATAATACTCTCTACAGTTCTATTTCAAATAATATAAATATTGTTCAATGATGGGAAAAAGAATGACAAGGAAAGAAATTCATAGTGATAGTGGACATCACAATCATCATCATCATCGTCATCGTCATCGTCATCATCATCATCATCATCATGTATCATCATCATGTATCATCAACACTATCATCACCATCATCATCATCATGTATCATCATCATGTATCACCATCATTGTCATCATCATCATCATCATCATCATGTATCATCATCACCATCATCACCATCATCACCATCATGTGTCATCATCATCGAAATTAATAGTCATACTGTAAAATGTATACTTACTGGGAGAGCATTAATGGAAACTTCAGTACGAAAAACTCAAAGAAGTCCTGAAAAATTGAAAGGGCAGATAAGAGAGTGTATAGACCGACCCCTGTCATGTGACATCAAAGTAGCCAAATTTGTAGAACAAAACAAAAGATCTCCTGAAAATTGGAAACCTCTTGTTTTGTCCTCCATGTTGAGCTGAATTGCAAAGTGATGCAAGGAGTCTAAATGGCAAACATATTCAAGGAGTTCTGCAGGGTATCGTAATAGTAGAGAATCCAAATACAGTTAACAGTATAATAAGCATTGCCACTTACTTCAGACCTGACCAGTTGTCCTTGGTAATGCTGTACATAGTCATAAAGAAATCGATCAAATTGTTCTCGTCCTACCATGTTGGCTAAATGGTTAAGCAGAAAGTACCCCTGTCGTGTGAAATATCAAATGTTGGTTAGTATTGTATATATAACACAGTATCTTTTATCATGTGGATGTTGGATGGATGGATGTCATAGTTGCCAAGGTCAATAAAAGTATCACGCAATAAGAAAGGTCCAAGTTTCTTCACACACATAATAGACCCCTTTCACACAATGTCAAAGCAGCTCAATTTGGAGGACAAAACAAAAGAATTCCAGTTTCAATTTCCTGAGAATTGGAAACCTGATGTTTTATCCTCCAAATTGAGCTGCATTCTAACAAAGGGTCTATGGAACATAATGGTACTATTGGTAGAATAGCAGTCTTTGCATACTTTAAGGTAGTGAACTTGAGTCCATTTCTTGGAGCACTTGTACTGGATGATGCTAGAGGGCTTGGGTTGGTCATCAGGGTTACTGCAAGTAGGTTCTTCTGCCATTTCAACTGAAAGGATAAGACATTTGCTTATTAACTATAAGGGATTATTATCGATTATTAGTCTTTAAGACAAAGATATCTTATACTGACCAACATTGAACTTGGTCGTCTTTGGCCTAAAGACATTAAAAAAAACAACATTAGTACCAGAATTATTTCACAACAATATGGAAACATCATCATCATCCTTTTGACTGCAGCCGAGATTCCGTCCACAAAACTGTTCCAAACAACTAGGTCGGCCATTGCCGCCGGCAGGTCCTGCTGGTGGATCTCTGAGTCCCTGGAAACTGCTGCAGGGAAAGTTAATTTCCTGGACCTCACAGGGTATGGGCCAGGGCTCCACATATACGACCAGAAATGGCCTTACTTTCGTTCACATGAACTCACCTTAAACACTGCATGTTCTTATCAGTTTCTCTCATCTCAGAGGACAGGGTGCGATGTCTTAAGATCTGTCGTATCTCCCGGTATTGTTGGTCTTGATGCTCAAGCCACTGGTGAAGAGTGAAATAAGAACAATGACTGATAACAATCATACATAATGATGATGATACATGATAATGATGATACATGATGATGATGATACACGATGATGATGCATGATGATGATACATGATGATGATACATGATACATGATGATGATAC
>OCZR010045943.1:2729-15914 GCA_900234385.1 Anemonia viridis
TTGAGTCTGCAGTTAAGGATGACAGCGGTATCTACTGGTTAATCCACGCTTTAATTTCCTAATGTTAAAACAGTCACTATAAATTCTTGAATCTAGAATCTTCTTAGTCCTTACTGTATGATAGTCTAATGAAGTATTACATCTCTCGAAAACATGTGCCAAAATATCACTTGGGTGATAGAAAGCCAAATATCAAACAAATTGGAAAAACAGTATTTTTTAAATTTTAGAAGCAAATGTTCATCCTATAACGTATCGTCACACCTCAGTCCCACAGTGGTGATCTTCTTCTTGTAACATGAGCCACATCAAAACTAATTCTTGTAGGATAAGATGGCAACATCTTGCACAGGTTTTCATCAAAACACGCAACGGCGTAACATTGTTGACTCCCGTAAGACATCATGGCAAGGTCACAATGTTTGATATCACAACAATGTTCAATACAATGGGTCATGTTCCGGACTCTTCCGAGTTCTTTAAAATGATCTGGCTTCAAATTAATTTGGTTTGAAGGTAAAGAATTCAACGCAGTCGTGGTTTCGTTACACTGGTGAATTGGAACAACGCCCTTATGATGAAAATCTCGCGGATCCCCTAGAGTAAACCAATCAACCAAAACTGTAGGGGGAAAAAAACAGAAATTCGATCATTACAAAAATAGCGGTTTTATCTGCGTTGATATTTGATATTCAGCGGAATTTGTGGACGTGGAAAGTTTTTAAAAAAGAAATATGAATGTATTATGTTCAAATAAGGTAAAATAAATGAAAAAGTAAGATCTTTTCCTCTGACGCCATACTGACGACGTAAGTATCGATAGCAAACTTATATGGTCAAATATTAGCACTAATTTGTACAAAATGGCACGGCAACAAAACAACACAAACCTCAGTAGATATTGCACCACTTACTCTATTTAAATTAATGCTTATTTCCATCGTTTATAAGGGTGAATTATTTGTTTGCTCTAACTTTTATCTCGGCCAAAAATGTCAAAATATCAACGCTAACATCTTTGGGATCACACTTAGAAAAAGATATTAACTGACAAAGAAATGCAGCGTACTAACCATGACAGAGAATTATTCGAATATACCAGGATGACATTGGTTCGTTTCCTTATCAAGTCCTGCTGTCTTTAGCCACAGATTCATTGAATCGATACAAATATGGAATAAAATGTTCGTAACCTCATCATATCGCTATTCTGAAACCACTAGTAACTTAAGACCGTTATTCAGTTCAGTGGTTCGTGATCTGGGCTTCATTCACGGCTGTCGAAGTACCTCCTGGACTGTGAACAAATCTACATTTTTTTTAGAGAAGTGTCGCGACAAGAAGGTATGTTTTGGTGGCCGGTCTCAAAGTTTTCCGACAATGTCATCCACTGGCCAATTTCGAGACAGCGAGGCCAATGCCATGGCTAACAAGGATTGGAAAAAAAGCAAAAACAATCAGGCTTTATCTTCCTTAATAACCGACACACGACATTCTATTTGACAGTTAACAGTCTCCATGGCAACTGGTTGTAATTCTTTGTGTTCACCAGATCTCAGTATGGCTTCTCTAAGATCACTCATGAAGGATTCTCAAACCTATAAACATACAGGTAGTTCGCTGACCCGAAAACATAAACTCCATGTTTTGGTTCTGGTTCAGAGATTCAAAGACGTCTTTCCTCTTCGATGCACATCAATAATTTGCTCATAAACCAGGACAGATTTTTGGCCCTAAGTTTCTGATTTTTGATCCACATTTCACACTTTTTTCCGGTGAATATGTAGCAGAAACACAATGTTATTGCACCACAGATATATTCCTATTAAGAGATTTTGTTGTTCAAGGAATGAGACTTGAGTTGTGAGTTCAGAATTGGTCTCAGAAATTCAAAATGAGATCTGTTTTGACGTTTTTACGGTTAAAAAAAGATCAAAAACACCTTTTTTGATTATTCGTAAAAATGGATAACAAATCTTTTGGGAGAAAAGTTAAGAAAAATGTGTAGAAAATGGCTCATTTTTAGATATATCTTTGTTGTGTCCCTACTTTTTCCAGGTGAGTGAAAAATGAATTCAGTTTATCTTTACAGTTCATTAAATTCGTCACGTTTTGTTTCCAACATGTAATATTGTATACGTTTATCATTAAGTCAATGGAATCATCTTGGAGAACTGTTCCAGGTATTTAACTATTACTAAGCTATTCCTGCCAAGCAAAGACCTAAAGAGCCTGAAGAAAACAGCTATGCAGATACGGGCTTCAAACTGGAAGAATTGTTTCTTGTCATGTTGTTATTTGCCCAGTTGTCGTGAAGTAGTTTATGGTGAACGGACTGGATGCCTTCACATCACGTGCAGTGGGCCGTTTACACTTTGTAAATACCGACCTAACGAACTGAAGGACAGCAGTGTTCATGGGATGCTTCTCAGAGAACAAAACCCTGGTGAGTACGATTAGCAAAACATCAGGAACTTGTAAGATATCAGAGCTACACTCATGTTGCCTTTAAACTGAATTGTTGTCGAAGTCGAGGCATTTGAGTCAAGCATATAAAAGTATAAAAACTGACCCAAATATCGATGCTGTGAAACAATCTTTAGACTGATCCATCAAGTTACTGCTGACTCACAGATTGAACCCTGAAACAACCTCTGGGCTGATCTAAGTCAGGGCATGGCTAACTCACAGATGGAACCCTGAAACAACCTCTGAAACCTCTGGTTTTCTCTGAATTTATGTAACTTGTAATTGTTTTCGGTTCTTAGACATTCCCCTTAGTGAAAAACTGGACCAGCTGCAGTTTCGTAACGGTCCATCCCTCGTCACATCAACCATGAGGTTCACGCATGTGCAGCAATGTGCTCAGTACGTAGAACGAGAGAATGTGACAGGAGTCGCCGAGTCCTGGGCCACCAAGCGATTCTCTCGTTTTCCATACTTGTATCAGGTGCCTCGTGAAGTTCCACCTTTGGGAATGCGCTCAGCTGTGCCTCTTGGAGGAATGGGAACTGGTAAGAATATCGGATATAATGCTGTTCTTATTTGCTATCGAAGCATTTATAAGGTGGAAAAGGGACTTTTGGAAATTATCTCGCATTTTCAGTAACGATTCCTTTCTATCAGGTTCTTTTGAGCTTCGAGGAGATGGTTCTTTTACAGAGTGGACCTTAGAGAATCAATCTCCTGGTGGCTCGGCCAAGTTAAGCCAAGGAGCGCTAGATCTAGCTTTCATTGCAGTTCGAGTACAAACCTCCAAAGGCATAAAAGCGTCTGTTCTACGGACACACCCACCACATGGTCTCCCTGGCGTGGATGGTCTGTCTTACTCAGGGGCATTTCCAGTGTCTAAACTAATAGTCGAGGATGATAGTTTTTCTGGATTACGGATGGAACTGTATGCATACGGAACTCTTCATGCAAGAAATGCAACAGATTCGGCCCTTCCTGCAGTATTCTTCACGTTACGTGTAAGAAACCCAACCGCAAACCCAGCCAACGTTTCTCTGCTTTTTAATCTTCCTTTGGGGGAACAACAAGGCAAGTATCTTGAAATGAAATATCAGCTCCTTTATAACTTTTAATTTTATCGTGGGTTGATGGGAGAATTCCTAGGGACAAGCCTGGTCTCTGATCTATTACTACACCGATTAAGCTTGCCGCTTGAATTTCCCCAATTCCAGATCACGTGTAACTTCTCTAGAGTATCATTTCTTTGTTTAACTGTTGCGTCTTTGGTTTGGTATTTCAGACACTTCAAGAGAAGGAAATAACTTCAAGGTAGTGAAAAACGTCAAGGAGTCTTCAACCTGTGCAGGGATGTGTGAAGATGAATCACACTGTAAAGCATGGTCACTTCATAATGGATCTTGTGACCTCAAGGATAGAATGCCACTTCACGCGTACAAGAAAGGAACAACCTCAGGTAATTTCTAGAACTATTGAAACTAAATTGACAATCACATTATACAGAAAAGTAATGGAAACTAAGGCTGCGATGAAGGCGTTATGAGTAAAATATGTCACATGTCATTCTCTTGAGAATACGGTTCTTTGTTTAAGTCGTATGCGTGACAGATCTTGAGTGATGGGAGGACTGAGGAGGTTAGATAACGGATTTTGCACCCTCTAAATACAGATTCTTAATTCGTTCAATAAAAAGGGGTTAAAGGTTTCTGGGGATCCAGCCATGACAGTCTAACATGTGGAAGACCTGGACGATACCCCAACAGCGGTAGTACGACAATAATGCGGGTTAAAAACGACAAAAAACACAACGTTAACAGACCAGAGGAAAGCAAAGACGTCAACAACAACAATAACAACAACAAGAATAGCAACAACAACAACAACAACAACAACAATAACAGCAATAACAACAATAACAATAACAACAACAGCAACAGGAAAAGTAAGAGTAAAAGCAAAGAAACACCATTTTCTTCAGCTGTTTCTAATGATATAAAAGAAATATGGAATTCTTTTCAAAAGTATGGTCATTTACAAAACATGGTTGTCAAGGATATTGGTTTCCATGGTAGCAGCGTGAGTAGGATCAACTTAAGGCCTGGTGAAGAAGGTACAATAACACTAGTGATGGCATGGTACTATCCATATAGGGACCATGCGGGAGAAACTGTTGGTCAATATTACCGGTATGTATATATTCCTGTTGCTGTATAGTTAAGAGAAATGGCTTTGCTTTGCTTTGCTTTGCTTTGCTTTGCTTTGCTTTGCTTTGCTTTGCTTTGCTTTGCTTTCACTTTCGCTTGTATTATTCTTAAAAAAGGACTATCTCATTGCAGGCTCAACTGCAATAACAGCTATTGAAAACTTGATGAAATGATACAGTATAGTTAACATGTATTTACTTACATTTTCGTTGTACTTTGGTTTTTAGGAACGCTTTCAGGTCCAGCGAGGAGGTTGCATCACATGCAAAACAAAATATACAAAATATACTAAACGAGCTGATCAGTTATCGAGAAAACATGATGCCTCCAAAAACACCAAAAACTCCAGAAGGTGATCCACTAGAAATCTTCCATGTAGATTCCTCTCTTCCTGATTGGCTGCAAGACATGCTTGTCAATAGTCTTAGTTATTGGCGAACAGGATTCTGGGTAGCGGATGGAAGATGGCGTCAGTGGGAGACATTTGATTGTAATGATATTGATTCTGTCCACAATGACTTTCAGAGAGAACTACCATATATTTTGTTCTTTCCTGGTAAGTAATGACATGTTAAGTACTGTAAATACCGACAACGACTGCAAATCGTGTGTGCATTAATCAAAGTACATGGATAGCTATGCTGTAGAGGAATCACTGCTAAACCCCACTCGATTATTACTTGATCTATTTTATTATTTATCTATATATCACTATTGTTATCTTGTCCATTTATGTCTTATACCAAGGTCTCTTAGAAAATGTGGTACGCGCCTGGGCAAAGTCTCAACTACCAAGTGGCATCATCCCTGAAGCTCTTCAAGGACAGTTCGGTTGTTGGGGTAAAACAAATAAACTCGACACAGAGGGTGGAAGGTATAATATGGCTGATGTACACCCTGCATTCATTGCACAGGTTTGTCTGTTGTTTGAGACTAGAATGTATTTCACAAAATATCCCTTGAAGCACATTGGAATGAAGCTTAAGTTCGAGGACAAAACAATAGGTTCCAAATCTCATTGTGTCAATCAAAATTGTGGATGCTTCTTTTCTTGAGAGATATATCTCAAGTCACATGGTCAGTGTACCCCAGAAAATGAGCTTACTTGACGTCACATGAAAGGGGTCTATTTGGGTACTAATTCTGTCTGTGGATGTGGGTTCGAATCTCAAGATATCCATGCAGATGAAAATGTCGCCTCTATTTTACATCCTTTTTTACATATATTTCTCACTAACATGATCAAGAATATTTATCTTCATTATTGTGACCATGGCGTTAGGTATACCACCTCTATATCTGGGCTGGTAAGGAACAGCTCCTTCAAGATTTATGGCCAACAGTCCGTAAAGCAACCCAATGGATGATAGCCGAAGGAACAAATGGTAGCGGACTGCCATTACATATGACCAACACCTATGACATTTTACAGCTACAACAATACGACCATTCCTTTTACAACAGCGTCATGTTCTTACTCGGGCTGAGAGCAGCTGAGGAAATGGCTGAAGTACAAAAAGATGTTGACATGTACCTTGTCATTAGGGAAGCCATAGCTAAAGCCATGAAGAAAATTGATCAACTGTTTTGGGATAATGATCGCGGTTATTATCACGCTTGGTGGGACGGCAAGAGAGGTTCACCGCCATGGATGATGGCAGATTCCTTATACGGACAAGTAAGTCTTTATGAACTTAGTAAAAGTTCATATTATCTAAAGGGACTTTTGACCTTTACAGCTATATTCCTTGCCAGTTGAATTCTTTACACTGATGTTAAACGTCAGGCATGGCATGGTAAATGTGCTCATGGTAAATGTTTTGCCGAGTCTTCTAGTTGTACCATAAACTATTTATAAGGTATGCTATTTACAAATACTTATTTTTCCTCTTATACCCTGTAGATGTGGGCGTATACCTTAGGTCTGGGTAATCTCCTTGATCCTGAAAAGATGAAATCTCATTTGTACCAAGAAGTTCTACTAAATGACACCCCGTACGGACTACAAGTAATGACAACAAACAGCGCAAACAAGGAAGATGTTGTCCACAAAGCACGACGAAGAAGGGATATCACTGAGAAACAAAGGCGAATCCTGGAATTCAACCAGTACTTTGAAAATCTAAACCAAAATAGCTATCGGCCAAGTAGTGAAGACTTCAGCTATGGAACTGAAGACTATGAAAGGATCGTAGATCCTGTTAATAATGGCTATGGAAGGACCGTAGATCCTGTTAACAATGGCTATGGAAGAACAGGCTTGAATGTTTACCAAAACGTGCCACCATCGCATGTCTATCCGCTGGTTCAGTATGACAATACAGTTAATCAAAGGCAAGGTATTCATGCAGTGACAGACTGGGACAAGTATTATGATATGGAGGAAGAGAATATGCCGAATATAGATGGGTATTTGAACACTGCTGGTCCTGGAATTCAGTATGAGAATTGGAAATCACAAACAAACTGGGAAAGCAAGTGGTATGACTCATTCAGTAAAAAAACAAAGCATAAAATCATGAAGCTTTCTTCAAGGAGGAAACAGCAGAAGATGAATAATGAAGACAGTGATAGCTCGTCAAGCAGAAGTGACATCAAAACAGCAGCAAAACACTCAAAACACAATGGAGCAAAAGGACCGTCTATTCCAAAGCCTAAAAATTCGAATTCAAGTAACTGTTCGTTGCTAAGAAAGCATTCTATCTATCAATCCATATGGATGGGAGCAAGTCCAGATTGGACAGCCATGCAAATACATTTGGGTATGGACCCATCTAAATCATTAGAACAAGCTAAAAAATCATTATTACACTACCGCGATCAACTTAACGACCTCTGGAACATTCATGGACTGACTGCGGGCTCAGGGTATGGTTTAGATGGGCAACCATGGTGTACATCTCATTACACATTCCATATGGTACTCTGGCACATTCCATTTGCCCTCTCTGGACAGCAGTATTCGATTATTGAAAGAAGCTTATCTTTTAATCCTAGAGTCCAAGTCCCGTATGCACTGCCATTTTTCTTGCCGTATGCAAGTGGGACAATCGAAGCTGTCTATAGCACATACCGTAGGGTAGTATTGTTTAAGGTATCAGTAACCCATGGTTACCTAGTCCTCAAGTCTTTAATTATATCGGGGAAGGTATGGCCTGGAAATGTTCTCAAACTAGAAAAAGGAGAATCTGTTATTTGGACATAGGGTTTTGCGAGCCGAAAGGTAGTCATTTTCAACGACCCATTTTCAGTCAGTAAAAATTTAAAGTTTTGCTCAACATAGATCGTAAAGGACGTAACACCCATTTATATATTTCAAGTATTATCATATATGTTGCAGGATCACAAGTATGATTATTGCAATTTCATTGGCTGAGAGCAATTTGCTTACCTTTTTTCATTGGATAGAACACAAAAGACTTGGACATCCAATCAGCGCGCGCCACAGGATATACCCATCACTG
Organism: Anemonia viridis; assembly: GCA_900234385.1. Taxonomy (NCBI): domain Eukaryota; kingdom Metazoa; phylum Cnidaria; class Anthozoa; order Actiniaria; family Actiniidae; genus Anemonia; species Anemonia viridis. The sequence goes on from OCZR010045943.1 coordinate 10,867, forward strand.
TTTATCTAAGGAAAAATAAAACAAAATTTTAAAGTCACAACCGTCGTTTTTGTTAAATCTAAAGTGTTTAGGGGAATGAATGAGTGAAAAAGTGTCTCCGATGATATTCTAGAGTAGTCGATGATATTCTAGAGTAGTCGATGATATTCTAGAGTAGTCGATGATATTCAAGAGTATTCGATGATATTCTAGAGTATTCGATGATATTCTAGAGTATTCGATGATATTCTAGAGTATCCGATCAGACATATTTTGAAGCATTCCTGTTCACGAAAATTATAAAGAAAGTCTCCTTATATTTCAAAGTGATTCCTGAATATTCTGTATTGTATCAACAGTCTATTCAATTAGAAGGTTTTTTAGAGTGAAAGTTTCTTTTTTGCTTTAATTCAAATTATAAAACTAATCTCACACTTAAAAGAGATCAAAACCTTGGTGTAGTTTCCAGGTTAGAAATACTACCGGTGTTCTAATCCAGGTTATTTTTAGAGTTCACTAATCAGTGAAACAAGCCTCGAGCTATTTTTTTTCCAACACATAAAAACAGATGTTTTCCCAGTTATCACTATCTATATCCAAAAGTTAGAATTTCATTTCTTTACGACAAGATAAATTTATCGTATGCATTGAGCAGCTGCAAGATAAAGAAAAACTGAAAAATTGAATGCAAACAAAGATTCTCAGTTAGTATTTTTGTGTACAAGTCGTTATAAGTGTCTAAAATGGGAACTACAATGCAGCTAGAAAATGAGAGTTCAATAGTTTACTTCACTCAATAGTCGTAATTTTCAATTCATTTCCTATTTAGATAATTACTGTTGTGCTATTCTTTCTGCATCTTTAATTTCTACAGTAACTATTTACGCTAGGAAACTTTCCATTGTGTATGAAAACCGAAGAATTTTGCAGTGTGGGTTGAGTACTTGAATTTTTCACCTTTTTTCCCCAGAATATAAAATAATTATAATACTGTGTATTAATGAACAAAAAAGAAAATAATTAACAGACAAGAAAGAACAACAACCGGAAAAGAAAAAAAAAGAAAAAAAGAGAATACAATATATCTGCACGATAATCGATTAAGAAATTAAATAATGAATGAAAACTCGAATGTTTTTATTGTCGAGAAGAATTGTGCACCTGTACTTGCACTGGGGTCAGCGCATTCAGAACCTATTGAGCATGTCAGTATTTACTTGTTTGCAGTTTATTGAAAGACAGCAAATAAGAACGAATGTGAGCAGGTTGTTTGATTCGCGAACTAAGCTTGTTCTGTCAATGTTAAAACAAAAATATCCAACCTAATGTAAATAAAAACCATGTCGTTTCATTAATTGAGGCAAATACTGATTTCTTTAGACTTTGTATGTACTTTACTGTTATTAAAATTGGCCAAGGCTATAATATTGGTAAAAAAACTCCTTCAATTTTAGAATATACCGCCTTTTTGAGCAGTTATATTATATTTTCTTGAAAATATCGATTTTTTGTATATCAGATATTCATCTTTTCCAATTCATTATTTTCGATCTTCGTTTTAATTGTGTGTTTAACTCTTTCAGTCGTCATGGAGACAGTTAGTACCTTCAAGGGTCACAAGATTGTTTGGATATTTTTTTTCCTTCAAACAGGAACCAGATCTACGTGCTTAAAGGGTTTTTTTAATTTGTTAAAGAATGAGTAGAATTTGTTAAGTCTTAGTTCTCTTGGTTCAAGGTCTTGCCTTGACTTAGATCCGATATCAAACAATTCAAATAGAAAAGTTGTCATTCCGCTCGAGCCGTTTCTTATACCATATAAGGAATGTACTTACCATATTTGGTGATTGGAATAAATTTTTCGTCTCTAAAAAGGCGAATTTCTTGCTCAAAACTGATCAAACTTACAGTAAATCGAGTGAAAACATCATAACTAGATCAGCCATCTTGGTTTTGGCCGAAAAAGGACTGGAAATGTGTACGGGAGGGGAGTGTGGTTTGTCACCACAGGAAGCCCGCGAAAGGCAACAATTGTTTGATATCGGGCGGGAGCCCAGAGGTCAGTTGTTTCAGGGTTCAATCTGTGAGTTTTTTTAGGGTATCGATTAAATTTGAAAGTCAATATCAAGACGTTTATTTTCCTGATAATTTGTACAATGTCACAAGTTACAACAAAAGGCGGAATAAATTATTAAATAACATAATAATCAAAAGTCCAAATATATACAGTAAGCTACAAACTATGTACATTTAATTAAACTAGGTTTACAATATAATCCTAAGTCTGAACGATTCTCAAAAATTCAAAAAATTTTGGAATATGAAATCCTTTAGTCCGGCATATTCATTACAGAGTGCAAAGGCAGGACGTCAGTTGACTTCAGTGTTGGCTGTTGTCCACTGAGAAGTACACTGTACGTGGCTAGCTGAGAGGAAGGCTTCAAGGCGTACTGACGAGTTTCTATAGTGTGCTCTGGGTAGCATAAGGCATGTTCTGTTTAGTATGTGTATATTGTGGTAGTGAGATTGGTGGATGAGGCGAGTCAATGATAATAGCACGGAATGAGTTCTTGTAATGCTGCAGTCTGTGGGCATATATTAGTGGATTAACAGCACTGTTAATAAACAGAAATGGAACACACAGGCGCCTCCCTGCGAAGAACCATTCTGTATCAATACAGCTGATACATTCGATCTCGATGTATACAAAAACTAGATACGGAATCAAAGCCACGATCATACACAACAAGATGATAAAAGCAGTCGAAACTAGCTGTTGTTCAATCTTGAGATTTCGTGTTTGACGTCGAACTTCAGAGCTTTCAACAACCGTAGATGCGTTCTTTTGGCTAGGGTTGACATTAGTTTTGTTGCTGTTGATTTTGCGTCTTTTTCGGAAGATCCCATAAATGGAAGCGTAGGTAATAGAGACGGTAACCACGGGGAAACTAATGTGAATGTTCAGGTCTAAATTGTGGTAAATTTCGTCGGGGATTTTTGCCAGTTGCAGCATCGCGAACACGAAAGAATGCGTATAGATAACTGCTACCACGATGAAGATCTTTCTTTTGGTAACCGAATTGCGGTAGTAGTGTGGAAATGCTACCGCGATTAATCTTTCCACGGACAAAGCCGCAACAAGAAGTAGAGCACTGTTAACAGTGAAAAAGTAAGCGATCCCTGAAAAGTTCCCAATCGCTCCCGGATGATTGTTTGTGCCCATGGCGCACTCAAACTCATGAGCAGCAAATGCGAAATCTGAAAACGCTCCCGTTAAAAAGTCAACAACAGCTAGTGCCCCAATGAAGACAGTCACTGGCCGACGAAGTACTTTAAGTGGATCTTTGTGCAGGACGTACAGAAGAAATCCATTCCCAGCGCTTGTGAATATGGCCAAGAAAAGCGAAATCACTCCTGTTGATATACAAGTGGCTCGACGAAAATGCCATCCTACTTGGCTTGTCTGATTGTCTGATACCATTTTCACAAATACAAAATTGTAACGTTCCAGATAACTAAGGATTTAACCCGAGGATTTGGATCAAGCAAAATAAGTTAACTGTAATTAAAAGGTGTAATCAGCTCGACTCTTGTCCCGTAATCCCCGAACCCTTCTCGTCAAATGTCTCGCAGCCCGCATTATGCGTCCTTCTTATATACACAAATGTAACTATAGCTTTTCATCAAATATTTACCTAATAAATAACTTGAATACACATGGACCACGTACCGATAAGAATTTGACTTGCTATAAAACTGATCTGGATTAACATTTGGCTCTGAACTAAACTTGTCTAACTTACTGTAGCTTTTTGTCAAGTATTTATTTACCGACCGATTTGTAGAACATATACAGAACATGTCCAGGAACTTTCAATTTGCCATTCAAATGAAATATTTTTAAAATCAATTTTTGGGCCGGTATAATTAAAAGTTACACCTGTGTGTGGACGGACTTGTAGGCGTTGATTACTTGGAGGATGGTCTCCGCAGTTATAATTTATAAATGACGTTATTATCCTTAAGCAAAAAATGGTAACCCATCGAGTTGATTCATTCATGGGTTTATTACTTGTCCCTACGACGACATGAAGAAATTACAAAAGACTTGGCTGTATTTCAAAAAGAATATGTCGTATGGATAGCTTTGATAGTGCTATAGATGTGGTTTTAATGTTCAACGAAATATGAAAAAGGAATATATATTCCATCAAATATTCCGGCACTATAAAGTAAGTTATTAAAAATCAATTCTAAACGAATATTTGAAGATCAATCACAGATGTTTTTGTATGTAAAATTCAAATGAATGCAAGAAAGCTTAATATTTTTCGACACACCGGCTTTTGATGTAGATCATCGCTTTCCAACTCAGAAAGTCTTTTAAGTTAAAGTGCACCTAAACCTTGATACAATACTTTCAGTATTGATTCTACATGAAGTGAATAATTGAATGGTGAAATATTTCTTCATTTGAGTGATGCGTCTTTAAGTTATATAAAGGTTTAAACAGCTCCAATATGTTAATGCTGTGACGTCACCCCAGGCTTTTGTATTTGTTTTACTTGTAATGCTAAACACTGGCCATTATAAGACACGAAATTTACGGTAAACATTGTGGAAACCACGATTATAATGATGATGCATTTTAAATACTGTTTGTGTGAACCAGCTCAATTTTGTATTTTTAATGAAGCCTGCGGTGACGTCACAGTCATCTGCATATTGGACCTTATTTTTCTTATTGAGAAATAAATCATACTTTTTGAAAAGGTGTGAAAATGATCTATAAAAATCGATCAAAACTATGAGCTATAGTCCATGCTTTTTGGCCCAAAATGATCTATTTTGCATTCTTCATTTTGTCTTGCTAAAATGGCCGCCCTTTGCTATTATTACAATTCTGGTCCCTCCTCACGCTGGATATGATGTTGAATGGATTCATGCCTACCTTTCTTTTCCTTCGCCATGGACGACATTTTCATCAAGAACGTTTTATACGTTCAGCTGCCAATGACACTCTCTTTGTAATTCTCTTATGGTTCTTTCTTGTTCGTTGTTCTTCGACCT
>OCZR010046005.1:1955-14140 GCA_900234385.1 Anemonia viridis
TAGTGTATTCCCATATAGTAGTGATGAATAGGTAATTTATACAAAGTAAAGAAAGACAATACTTACTGACGTTTCGGACGCCTGAGTCCTTCGTATTCCCATATAGCATGATCATGACATAAATAAATAAATACTATACTATTACTTACTGCTTTGGCATCATGTCCAGATAGAGGGTTAGATATATTCTTGCATTTATTTTCAATGTGTTTCTGTAGTATATTACATTTTGGTGTTTTTTGACCATAATAGTTCTGAAACAACAAAATTATTTACATTACACAACTTTTGCTTACAACTGTTGTATGAAATCTGCTTACACCATGTTTTAAAACCCTACAGCATTCCCATACAACAGTGGTAGCTGTGTTGTAAGGACGCTAGCTATAAGCAGATTACATGTGACAGTTGTAAGCAATTTGAGTTTGTGTTTCGTGTACCGAAGAACCATTGTAACCTTCGTTCTATTGTTTAACTTTTATCTTTTGTTGTAGGGTTTTGTTCCTTTTTCATGCCATAGAATTTCGTGATCCGTTTGCATAAATTTCTGGTACACGAAACACCAGCTGCAATTTGTACCGAGTAAATCAGCCTTTAGATAATATTCATCAGAAGTACATTATTAAGGGGGCTTGTGTTACCATGATATTTTTCCTTTCTTGCTTGCTTGTTAATGCTTGGTTCTTATCAGTCAATTTTTTTCAACATATACACATATTGCTAATAAAAATCAAGTTTGGTGTAGTACTAGTAATGGTAGCTCAGGTTCAGGGTTTTGGGATCTCAGGATTACAAAACTCAGGGTCACTTGTGAGTAAAGTCTCTTTGCCAGGTACAAGTGTGTTTCCCTGAGTGTACTTCAATCAGAGAAGAGATGGTGGCAAATATATACAGTAATGTATAAGTCTGTTACATCTCTCCTTTGATTCAAAGGTTTTCCCCAGGCTGGATTCATACACAATTGTGGAATCACTTTAGGGTATCCAAGGTTCTATTAAGTTCTTTTAAAATACATATTTCCAATCCTGATATATTTACCAAATCTTGGCACCATGTACACTCTGGATTTAATCGTATACAGTCACCACAGGTTAGCTGTTTCTGACATTCTTCAGATATATCTCCTACAACTAAAAACAAATTAAAACAAGAAAAGTAAGCTTTAAAACATACAAAAATATTCACAACAATGTGCACAAAGCACTGTCTTTTATACTCTACTGGGAAGTGAAAAATCTACAGAAAACATTATACATAAAATACACAAAATAAATGATATAACTTTACCATAATGCAACACAAGCACTACATATATGTATAAGAGTGGGAAAAAGGCTGATTTAAGATATCTTGCAAGAGCTTCTTTAGCCATCATGTGACTTAGCTCAGTTCAGAGTGATTACAAACCATCTTCCTCAGGCTTTAGTTTGAAGATAAAGATAATTAGAAGTATAATGAATAAACGTTGTGGGTGTGGTATGACAATTGGCATTTGAATATTAATTAATGTTATGGTGAAAAGTAAAAAAAAAAAATTTTTTTGCGCCATGCTCAGAGTTAATTTCATGATAGAATATTTTAAAACTTTGAATATAAAAAACTAAAAATTGAATTAAAATTTATTTAAATTAATCTGTCCATAATTTTGAAATGATAGGATTCTTTTTTAAGGTGTGACTTATGTTTTTTGCACAAAGACCTACTGTAGATGTCATGAACTACTTAATGCCTAAGAGCTGAACTTTATACAAAAATGATTGACATATTTATTAACCATCATGCATAGTTAAAATTCAAAACAATTACTTATTTCATCAAGGAGTAAGAACTCTAAAAACAACCTGGTGTTTGACAATATTTACATGTATAATTCAAAATATAAATATAAATAGCCATTTAAAATACAAATTTGGAAAAAAAAATTTCTTTTTTCTTTTTTTTTTTCTTTTCATTATATTTTGTATATTTTTCTAGGAAAAAGATTATAAAGCAAAAACAATGACAGTACACTCTTCTTTACACTAGTTGGCCCATACACCTGTACAAGCCTGTAGCCTGAAGAAGAGTTTTTTTAATTACACACTTGATTAAAGGAGAGTTAAATGAATATAATACTTTTGTTCAGTGGAGGAACTGTGTAGTTTTAAGTTAATTTTTATTTGATCTTCAAGTCTGACAACATTGTATTTTATTATTATTAATCAATAGCATAAATTAAAATTCAAGGACAAAAGCAAACAGAGAAAAAATAAATTATAACCAAAGAAAATTTAAGAACAAAATTTCAATTAATGCTACCTGTATTTGAAAAGTTAGTTTTAAAACATCATTTTTGATGTTGGAAAATTTCAAAAAAGTCAAAAGCTAAAATTATCGAATTGTGAGTGTGTGCAGGAAGTTTAATTTATGTAAAGTAATGCTAACGTATAGAAATCGTATCAACAAAGATCTCACTATTTTGTAAGGGGTTTCTAAAAAAATTATTGAAAAACTAAATGTGAAGATGGGCTTTTTCAAATAAAAAAAAAGGAGAAATGCCATAGATCCCCTTTAAGATACCTGGTACAAAGTATACAATATTCTTTAGGATGAAAGAAAAATGTAAATGGGTTGCTTGTGGGAGAGAAATTCTGAATACCGGTAAGTCAAAATTTGAAATGCCAACTCTGAAGGGTGAAGTCCCTATAAAACAGCAAGATATTTCTCCTTATATTTAGACATGTAAATAATAGGAAGTGTTATAATTCTATTGTTGGGGGGCACTGGAGTTTTATAGAAGGCTATTACTTTTTCCCAATAACAGTTTTACACAGTTATGCAAATTTATTTCTATATGATAAACTATACCATCAGGGGTCAACCAAACACCATGGGGGGTGGGGTACGTTGGGGGAAATAGGCATTCAAACATTTATCAAAAGATATCGGAACAATAGAAAATGCTCATCAGCATCCCAGAAACGAAAACCTTTTTCTAACCTGTCTTCAATAATTCTCTCTTTATACTAGTAAACCCTGAATATTTTTTCTCATAAAGGTACATTAATTTGATATTTCATTAAATACATTTTTACCTTGGATAAAATCTAAATTACTATGGAGTTTAGAAAAACACATATTCTATAATTTTAATAGACAAAAATGTGATAAAAGACAAAAAAATGATTTTATCTAGAGCATCATGTTCATAAAGAAGCTTAGAAATTATAATGGCCTTAGTGATCTGTTTGCATTATATATGAAAAGCCAAAGGATTACAAAACAAAACTCACTATAATAAATTATCTAGTAGAGGAAAACTATACGTGTTTGAGAGAGTACAACTCTGAAAATCATGTGGGATTTCTAATTTCTAAAGTTATTTTGAAGGGAAGAATCAGTTTTCTTGAGGTGAAATAAGCAGCATTGAAGTCCTTATGAGGACTGTAAGTAATGATGTATTTAGCAAAAAAACAAGGCATAATTTCTCATGAGGAATCAAACTATTTATTATGTTCCTAAATCATCACTCTTTCAGATCTAAAACCACAAGAAGATATCTACATCTGGCCAAGTTTATAATTTACAAAAGTCAACTCTTATTTTTTTAATTTCATGAATGAAAAACAGTAGAGCAGTTAAGGAATCAATTCAAAAACTTAAACCCCTCTAAATGGAATAGCTGTTCTAGAAACCACCCACTCTAGGGTGAAGAGTTATTCAATTATGTCTCTACGGCTTTAGAAAGCCAATCACTTCTCAATTCCTTGGAAGAAGTGAGTTATATAAGTACCTGAATGACACAAACTGCACTACAGGTGTTTGGAACTTATATTGAATATAGGGTAAAACCCAGTGGAGATGTTTCAAACTGTGGTCATAAAGTTTCAATTCCCTGCTGATTCACCTCTGAAGTCATGGGTTTTTTTTTCTAATTATAATTTTTCGTGTAAGCCTGAAAAACTTCGATTCTTTAGTAAGCTGACTGGCATCTTATCATACCCTAATCTTGAAACCACATAATCTTCCAAGGTGTCAGATGGGAACAAGAAGAATGAAAGTCAAGTAGACGTAGATTATCATACGACAATTTGAATGCGATCTTTTCTAATGACAGCGAGTTTCCTGCTGTTAGTGATCTATATACAGATGTGAGGTTGATCAAAAAGTGTTTTTTCTATTAACGCAACAAAGTCAAAAACGATTTTTACTGCGTTCAAATCGATCACAGATCATTTTCTCAGCAGTAAAATAATCTTTTCGCATTATTGTGTAAATCTAAAAGTGCGGTCAAAATGGAATTAGTTTTACGGCATGTTTGTACAACTTACATAAGAATATTTCAAAGAATATCGAACTCCACGTGTGTAAAATGTACACATGTAACACAGTTTTACAACGAAAAACATAACATTTTCTACGTCCCCGTAAATATTTTAAATATTGTCAAAAGCCAGATTTTCAGTGCGTTAAGCTCATTTGTAAAATTGGTTTCAAATGATCAAGTAAATGAAAGATGATCTGTTTTCATACCGTTCGAAAATGACTCAAATACACAAACAGTGTTTCAAAAAATATTGGCGTCAAATGTTCAAAGAATAAAATATTGTTTTGTAATTAATTAGGCCTAACCTTAATGGCTCCTGGCATAGCTGTGGGTATATTGGACGATTAGCGATAATTTTTTTTTTTTGAAAGATCAAAGTGAATATGAATAATGATAAGTATTATTTGACCTGCTGCGAGTACATCGATAATGAAATCGTCACGTAATATAAAGGCCAGAAATAAGAATAAGGTCATGGTATAGTATTCATAGAAACCTACTATAAAATAATCTGCTTACCAAAATATAATGCAGTTCCAAGCAAAACAATACTGATCAAGTATATAGTCTTCAACATTGTTATCTCTGATCCCTGTAAAAAAAACGACAATGCATCAGAGGATGAAGTCCAAATGTCTTGGCTTCAAATTATAAATGTTCAGCATCGGGGATTATTGTATTGGAAATGAATTTTACATTTCATATCGACATTTAATCAAAAACACATCCCTCTACATCAACCGCTACCTATTGTCAAAGGCTTGAAAGCCGCCTAATTTCCTTCATTTCCTCCAGAAAACAAACATTTGGTGCCTTTTATATGTCATTTGCAATAGTAAGGAGCTTCGAAATAGTTAGGATTCGCGACATATTTGATGTCTAACGCGGGGTTTAGTCTCCAACAAATCCCATGTAAATGCATCGATTTTTATCTTTCTGGAACTGAACAGATTCAGCGAGTTCCTAAATATACGTAGGCCAATATTCTAAAAGCGTTTGTAATCTAACGGCTTCGTATAAAGGGTAAAAGAACAGCTCGTCGAGCCTCCAGAAGACAGATATACTTTTAGGTGTCAATGTTGTTGTGAAGAGAAAATTTTTAATGGTGTCAAGCGCCAGCGAGTCACGCAGGAACGTAAATGATGAGAGCTCAAAAGAGAACAAAACGAAGAATTATTTAGACACATTTCTGGGTAGACAAACGATTAGTTAGTCTAAATAATAGAGCAGCTGGTCGAGAGTAAATACAAGATGGACATTAATGAACCTTGTGTTGTGCGTTAGTTTGTTGGCGTTGGGCGCGTAATCATTAGGTAAAGCTAGATTTTTTTGCTTTGCTTTAATAATTTTCTTGACACTATCTGTTTGCAAATTGAAAGAAAACTTGACAGTTCCTTAAAGATAAGTATGCTTCAGAGAAAAGAAATACTTATTGACCACAGAGCTGGTTGTCGAGCGGTTCAAAAAAGTTTTGATGTGACCAGTTGCCACAGTCATTCAGCAATATCGAGCATGAAGTGAAGCAGCTCTGAATGACAAATAAATCCGCTTCATTCAAAACACCTCGTTTTACAGCTGAACCTAGATATATACACACCATGAGGTGTTATTTACCTACCTTTTTGAGCTGAGGTTCTTGATATTGAGTTTAAGGGCGGCTTTGCTTAGCAGAACAAGTGCTGCCTGACCAAGTATTCCATAACATCCGAACACGTTACCGAAGACACCGGAAGCTGACTTGTCGAGATTTACATACCAACAATGTGACGTCACGACACACCCCGTGACCGACCATGCAGACCACTATCCCTGATCGAGGGTGGACGCCACTAAAACATTTTAGGAAGCAGTCTTAATTGTAGAGATAAGGATAAAGATTATCCAAACCCATCTGACCTGCCTATAGATCTAATACAGAAGCATGAAAAAAACATAGAGATGGCTGCAGTTCTAAGTCTCCCGTCGCTAGTAATGCAGTAACAGGCCTTCGAATAATTTCCCAGGCGAGACCCAACGTAATATATAGATTAAATGAATGACTGACTGGGAATGAATTTATGAAATAAGTGTAAATTGATCTAAAACCACCAGTTTGATGATTGTAGACAATGCTAGTGATAACAACGGCCTACCACAAACCAGAAGATACCGCTAATGGCAGTAAAAAGGTTTCTTTTCATATCCGAAACATTCCTAATTCTGTTATTATAATTGGGCTTGGAAATGATATTAAAACAAAGCCATGGGCGACAATGAAAAGAGTGCCGAACAGAAAAATAGCCTTAAGAAAATTTCCTGCTTTTTCAGTGTTGTTCAAAAGATAAATATATAAATAAAGATAGGTGATTGGCTTATTGTCACTGTATTTTTTCTTGGTCTACTTGAGTACAGGAAGTACTGACCATGGATATCCAAGTAAACTAAATCTTTGAGAGTATTATAAGATGGTATTTGAGAACTAGTGTTTATATTTCTGGGCTTCTAGAGCAATCCTGAGTCAATCTTAAAAAACCTCATTCAGTAAAAAATGACTCGGATGTATCCGGTCAATCCAAGTCTCGGAAATCAATTTATTGACGGAAAGGCCAAAAAATAATTATGTCGTTTTTCAACTGGAATGTCGTGCCACAAATTTAAAATGAAAGAGTTTCGATACAAATGAGTAAAATTACATCAAAGACTGTTTTCAGTAATTGGGCCTTAATAAACCACTTTTATCTAAGGCTCCATGTAGAATTTACAGACTGGCCCCCAAGCCTAAAGCAGCAGTCGCGACGACTACCCGGGAAATTAAGAGCAACAGGCACCTGCCAAAAGAAGCACAGCTGATGGTATTGAGTTGAAACAGCTCAGCTGATCATGAGCCGGGGAGAAAATTAAAACAGATGTCATTATTTTAACAAGGGAAAATTGGCTGAATTTTTTTGATCATGAAACATTGATTTATATTAAAAAAGACCAAGTGCATTTCAAACCCAACTTTCAGTTTTCAATGCTTGAAACCGGAAAGCCGTAAGGCAGTACTTGGCCGGTAACTGATCAGCACTAATTTGCATAATATTAGAACGTGACTATGTTAAAGTAGCAACTCGTTCATAATATGAACATCTGCAAAAGTGTTTCATCGTTAGACCGTTTCCATGTCTCAAGCTCAAGCTAAAAAAACAAAATTAAGGCAAGATATCATGATGTCAGAATTTATAACAGTGGATGGGATGGAATGGAATGGATAAATGGATGGAACGGACAGACGGATGGAACGGACGGACGGATGGATGGATGGAACGGACGGACAGATGAACGGACAGACAGACGAATGGACGGACGGACGGCCTGGATGGATGGACGGGATTTTGATTTGATTCGTTGATTCGGAATTTGCGGATCCGTTATTGAATATGCATGCAAGAAAACAGTCTTTCTCCTCTTTGGGAGAACAGCGTAATTTTTCGGCATGCCGCCGTGGGTTTATAGAAATCGACAGCCATATATACAAAGACCGACACATCACGAAATATACGACTACAAAAAGAATAACCGTAGAAAAAGCATGAAATATCTGGGGGGAAATACCCACCTCCAAGTATTTAGTTCCTCAGATGCAATATTCTGAGATTGTAGTTAATAGTTCTTATTGAAAATCGGCAATTTGACCTTCTAAAAGACATGATTGCCTCCGGCATCAAGGTGCGAGCAGTAATTTAAAGTAAAAGCTTTTAAGAGGAAAACCAAATTATACGAAAAAATAAATCGAGTATTACTTGATGGTTTTTAGCGGTACTAATTCAATACAAAAAGGTTTCAGAATCGAGGGAAGTCTGGCGCCAAAATCGAGAAAGCAACGTATTTAGACCTATCCTCTTCACAGGAAGCCCAAGCTCGTTTTTTATGTAAAAGCTAATAAACCACAAGCCGAATCTGATTTGTAGATATGAGCCCGGGGGGCCCGGGGGCACGTGTTCATGTAATGGATTAATAAAGCATAGTTAAACCTAGTGTTCAGATGTTTTGTCGGAATAGGCCCGCTCTTTGCAGCACGTCGAAATCAGCGCACGGCTGAATTTGCAGGCAAATTAAATAGCCTAGTGGTTCCTGGTTGAGATTCTTTTGTCTTGCCCTCTAAATTCAGCTGCAAAGGGCCTATTCTTTCAACGAATCCTCTTCAGGTATAAAATAACACACATTTTGCGTTGATCGCGCCCAAAAGTGTTCAGTTAAGAACGCAACTGTCAAAATCAACTCATGTATGTCCTCACATTGGACTTGCGGCTTGTTATTGCATGAGTGTATGCGGTGTATTTACGCATGGGAATGGCAGCTAGACCCGAGCCTCCATGGATGTCGTGTGGCCCGAACACGTACGTCCTCACGGCGCATGCCCGAACCCTTTCCATGACAAGTACAGACAAGACTTCTCACTATTTATGAAATCTTAGCCCGCAGAGCAGGCGTTCGTTTTTTGGAGGAGTTGGGGTTTTGGGGGAACTTTGGAAAATCCGAAACGAGCGAAAACTAAAGCCGAGCAAAAAAATGCGGAGCTAGGCCCCATTTTTTCGCGGACAGGTAGCTAAAACAGGAACCCCAAAATCTTGATTTTCCCAAACCGGCCCCAAACCCTAATCCAAGGCCCCAACAAAAGAACGCCTGCTATGCAGGCTAGTGAAATCCGGCAAATGGCGAATTGAACTCCCACATCGTTTTACCAATTTACTTCTATTTCACCAAACTCTTTCAGACTCACAATAAACTCTTCCGACTTAATAAGCCAATTCCATACCGTGAAGACTGGGACGAGTTCCTAAATTGTGATGAATGTCAACTTGAGTTTCACCTAAAAAGAAAGAGCATATCGAGCTTTGATAAATCCCGAAGTTTGGTGTTAATTGGTTCAATATTGAATGCCTCCCAGCAGTTTCAAAGGTAGACTTTACCGGCAAAGGAATGTATGGTTGTAGGGACAAATATCGGACAACTGTCCCTACAACCATACATTCCTTTGCGGTTAATTCTACCGTATTAGAAAGGCTGTGAAACGTTCAATATTGAACCAATTAACACCAAACTTCGGGATTTATCAAAGCTCGATACGCTCTTTCTTTCTAGTTGAAACTCAGGTTCACATTTATCAAAATGTAGGAACTCGTCCCAGTCTTCACGGTATGGAATTGGCTAATGTTGAATAGGTTTACACATTCGTCGTTACGAAGGGACCTGCCTTATTACAACAGCGACAAACAGCATGATGTTTTCGATCGGGATTAATAAACTTTAAATCAGTGCGCAATCTTTTTTCTTGCCGGCTATTAATTTTTCGCAGAACATATTCAGTTAAAACTACTCTGTATAAGTCCTTGGTTCGACCAAAATTGAAGTATGGATGAGTACTGCATATATTGAATCTCCATTATAAATGTGACATCGACCGAACCACTGCATGAACCATGCAGCTGAGCGGTGAGGCACCCGCAGCGCGCAAAGCCTGAGTGGACAGTCGCCGACCCTTACTCATCTACTAATCAATGCTTTAAAAAATATTCAACAAGGTCACTCTATGGTAAAACCTGTCAAATAAGTGTTTTTGCCCTGCTGATAGCAAAGGTTTTAATCTTTCAAAAAAATGGCTAAGTGTATAATTGTCACAAAGGCGTGCAGCAAGATTTTGCGTGGGTGACCACAGTTATACTTCAAGCATCACCTCAATTATTACCAGCTGCAGTGCGGGAACCCTCGGGGTGACCGACGTAAGGAGGCACGTGCACGCTTAAAGCGCATCATATGACATTTGGTGAATTTGATTCAAATATCAGTTTTAGAACCAAGAACAGCACGATTTCAAAACAAAAATAGCGCTAACAAGTACTTCGTCGTTAATCCTGCTATATGCCTTCAGTGCACCACAAAATGACCACTTGAACCTTGTGACGTCATTTGTTTGCAACGCTTGCGCTATACCACCATTAACTAATATTCAACAGTTGTTCATGGTTCTTTTGATTGTGATTTTGATATCGGAATCGAATTCAGCACATTATACTTCTAGGAATGACCAAGAAAAAGTCCATGTCATATGCAATTTACAACTATGTTCACGGAAGACGACACATGACATCATTACTCAATTGCAACTGAGCTAATACAGGGGTGGATCTAGCTTTTTTCATGACTAGTTCCACCCTCGACCAAGACAAGGGAAGGAAAGTAAACTATGTACTTACTGTTTATGATTATCATTTATTTTTGAGAAACAACTAAAATGACTAGTTCCATGAAACTAGTGGAACCGACTAGTCTGGATCCGCCCGGTGAAAATCTAGACTAATGACTTGCCGAAAAGAAACTAGTAGTTGAGGCTCGCTTAAATTCAAATATCAAAGTATTAAGACAAATAAGGTAGTACGTAATTTTTTTCTTATTTTCCAAGAACTATTATATTGAAATTAAACTGAAAACATCAGTTTATCCGCTAATATTGTGCAGGCTATTATAAATTCCCCTCAGGAGTTTTAGAGTAAAATTATCAGAATATATTAGAAACTTTTTTTATTTAATAATTTGAGACGTTTTAGTCCATTGTTTTATATTTTGTATTCAGATTAAAGATAGATATGTTTATATGTATACACCTATAGTTGCAAGAAGGATGTCATAGGGCTCGGCTGAGAAAGAACTTTTGGAGTAATCTAGATCTTTAGTGAGAAAGGAATAAAATGAAAAGAAAAAAATTAGAAGTTCAGTTTCAGCGATTTTTCTTTCTCACTAAAAATTACTAATGTTCTTTCTTCCTATGACAACCTTCTTGCAACTAAGTGTATACACCTATTTCAAAACTAGACGCCCTTGGTGGCGTATACTCGGACTACCTTATCTGTTGATGCCTCTTCTAATAATATATAAAGCAAGAAAGCAAAATAATCAATGCAAGGATCAGTCAAGAGCGGCTAGGCATTGGAGTCCCCTACCCTTGTGGTAAAGTCTTTGATCCGTTAAACCTTCTTCCCCCGAGATAGACTGATAGATAGAAAACCCAAACCTAAACTCGGCCTACCTTACAGGTAGTCCGAGTAAAAAGTTGTCGGGCGGAGATCTAAAATTTGCGACCGAAATGAATTATGGGGGGCTAGAGAAACTTCTATTTTACACTTTAAAATCAAAATACGTCGCAAAAAGTGTATTATTCTGTCTCACCCATTGTCATTAATTAGGGATGGGAACGCAACTCCGACCAGACGTAGGCCCGGCACGAAGTGCTGGATGAATGAGGGCTAGGTAGTCCCGATATCAACCCCGGCTAAACTGGGAGGGCGGGTGGATGGGTGTAAATCCAATGCTACAGCTATTTATTTATATTAGATGTTAATTAACTTCTTGTGAGGTACTAACTGGAAAATAATTCATTATCTATTTATGTATTTTTCTTGATTTTCGATATATAGTCAGTGTTGCTGACGAAAACATAGATTCCGCCACCTTCGATTATCTATTATAAAGAGAGAAAAAAATCCCAAAAATCTAATGGTCAGATTTATTGTTCTTCTTGAAATCCAATCAAATTGCCAGAAATGTTTCCCTAGTGCTGGGAGGAATGACAACCGAGGAGGCTCTGGGAACGAGAATAATTTTAATTATTAAAATAGCAGTACGACTGCGTCAAAAAACCTTGACATATTTACCGAAGAACGAAAAATCGGTTTTCAAATACATTGGTGCTTTCAGAAGCACTACAAGAGTGCTCTATCGGGATTTCCGAGGAAAAACTATGGCTTCGCTATGTAGATATTTACTGGGTAAGTAGTAAACTAACGTAGAAATCGAGGTGGCCATGGTGGGGTACAAAAAAGCCTTTCTGTCTGTCTAGCGTCTTGGCAATCATTCTCGCGAA
>OCZR010046227.1:5086-17746 GCA_900234385.1 Anemonia viridis
CTCCAAACAAAATTTCTGGCTACGCCCCTGTAGGTACTTTATAAATGCAACATAATAGTGGCAAAGAGCCTATTATTATAATGAAACAATCATTGTTCATCATACACTTAATATTACCCATCAGAGAAAAGTAGGCTTCAAAATTGAGATTGGAATTCTATACAGTTTGATTCATGACGTCGTCCATAACATCCGCTATATGCATGGGACAATTAAGGCAAACTTATTTCATGATCACGTAGGAGGCGTAACCTTTGATTTATATGTCCGTTCGTAGATTTATAACGATGTATCAAATATAAGTATTAGAAACATCCGCTATATGCATGGGACAATTTTAATTAATTTTGAAAGGCAAACTTATTTCATGAACACGTAGGAGGCGTAACCTTTGATTTATAGGTCCGTATACATGGCAGATTGCCCCTTTTTCGTACATTTATAACGATGTATCAAATATAGGTATTAGAAAGGGGCCGGTACGCGGATGGCTTAGCTATGAGAGAGCTCGCGCGGGGAGTGAGAAACTGCTAAATCGCACAATATACAAAGTTTGCTATAATAGTTCGATATTCTGCGCTGTCATGCAATTCCACCTATATATATATTCTTCGTCTATCGTTCTATCAGCTGTTAGCAGAATAGCAGCAGCGATAGGTAAAGAGGAGGGCTCCAGATGTCAGATGATATTCTACTTCCCAAGTCCGAAGGGATATCCGTCCAGTAAAAACATGAATAAAATGGGATAAGAAAAAAAAGAAACAAAACAAAACAAAAACAAAATCAAATCAAAACAAAACAAAACAAAACAAAACAAAACAACAACAAAACAACAACAAAATAAAAATAAAAAAATAAATAAGCAAACAAGAAAAACAAAACAAAACAAATCTCCCATCATCAAGATGCAATTGTACCAGCTTGCGCGAACTATCAATGCAAACGAGTTCAGATGGTTACAAAAAGGAATATAAGTAATCACTGAAAAAGTGCTTTATAATTATCTGCATAGTAACTTTCTGCCAGTCTCTATTGAAATGAACGTCTTATTTCATTACAATAATCTTTATTTAAGGAGGGTGACACATTATATGGCATGCTTCAGCCCATTTCCTCTGTTGCCAACGATCTTCAGTTTTAATTATGGAACTATTATCCCAAGCGATCTTATGTCCATCTCCATGAAAATGCTCAGACAAAGCCGACTTATCTGCTCTGGCCTGATATTCTTTAATCTTCGTACCTATGAGACGTTTAGTTTCACCAATGTACACTTTGCATACGGGGCAATCTCCACAGGGTTTTGAGTAAATAACACCAGATGTAGTTGCCCCAAAGCTATTACAGCTGTTGTAATTTTTCTTGCATTGACATCCTAATTCGGCAAAAGTTGCCAGGAAAAATGTGAAAATCGACAGGAAATCGATCAACCACAGTACGCTTCTCATCAGTACGTGCAGGAAGTTGTTTCAACCCTTAACCTTTCAAGAAGGTCTTTCATGTAACAGTGGTACTATTTCATTCTTCTGTTCATGATTTTTTGAAAATTATGCTCTTTGATATATCGTATTGCAGTACATTAGGTCATTATTATCTATATGTAAATACTGAACATTGGCTGGCAGATTACCAGTATCTACGATGCTAGCATCTGCGCGATTCAAGAAGGTAAGCGTGAGGACTATTTAAAAAATATAATATGAACAGATGATTAAGTATTGTAGACAGCATTATATCACTAACATTATCTGTAGTATTTGCATGATGATGGCTATAGTTAGAAGTAAATTAACTAATATTCTCGCAAGCTGTCCGAAGCTGTTGAAGGACGTCTGAATGCAGCCCAGTCCAAAATGGAATACAGTGCACGCCATAAATCCGTGAAACAACTATCTATTGAGTGCCTAATAGTATTTAGTTAGTAACTATTTAGTTATCTACAAACTAAGAATTCACTGAGGCATAAAGAAACAAACAGACAAGAAAGAATGATGGTGTTATAAATAATGTTTTTTATTGTAAATCATTTGTGAAATGACCTATAATTATCATCTTTTCGTGTGTACATTCCCCACAAATCTAAGCGTGTAAAAAACTGTTCTGCTACAGTGATATTGATCAATTTGTACAAACTAGTGCAATTTGACAATACATAATAAGTTTATTTCACGGATTTATGACGTGCACTTTATTAGAGAACATAGAAACCTTTTTTTCTTTTGCTTTCTTTGTGCTTAATTTTCCCTAGCTCGTTGATATCAAGATTTTGTCAGGGTTCTTCTTCTCCATTGCATTTCTTTTCTGTATTTTATGTTAGACTCTTGCACCCACGCCAATAGATAAAGTTGCATGCACTGGTTCTTGCTAATCTAGTAGAATTCTCTTGATTTATAGATGGTTCTTCGTTGCTTCCTGGCAGTGTATGTGCTGATGCTTCTTGGAGCTAGTCATATGTCAAGAGGTATGAGTGTTAGAAACGTGCAATAACAACCGCAAATATTTAAGACCATGCCCCTATAGAGAAGGGACTTAAGATTAGGTAACGTCATATCAGATTACTTTTACAGTTTAATAACAGATTTAATTAAATTCGAAACTTTACAGATTTCATGCATGTGAACAATATTTGAAGAAAATTGACGTTTCGGCTACACGTTTAGCCTTCATCAGAATGATGAGAAGTTAGGAAGTATAAGTATGTGCAAGTATAAGTATGAGCGTCAGTCTATTAGATAAAAGTCTATTATTTATTCACCCTCATAGTCAGGTCTCTCACAGTAGTATTTATTTTTTTTTTAATGTTTTCCTTTTTACATCCACCTTTTGATATTCCAGCTTCTTGTATCTCAATCAATCTAAGTTTTCACCATCTGTTAGGCTTGGATAAATGTTTTGATTGATGGCAATTTGAGTCATGGCACTAAGTTTGTGAAAAAAACTATCTTCAATCTGATTTGTTATTGTTTCCCTGCAAACACTAATTAGCAGAAAATTGCCGATATACTGAAATTATTAAATCTCCTAAAGTATTTGCGTCTTGTTGTTGTTGCTATTATTGTTGTTGTTTTTTGCTTTGTTTCCTGTTTGTTCTCTGTTTGTTTTTATTTTCATAATTAAAATTGTTTGGAGATGGACGCGTGATGGCGTCATCACGTCAAATTGTAGGGTCAAAGTGACAAAATAAAACTGATCCCCTAAAATTTCAGAAATGAATCGAAGATAGAAAGTTGGCTATGTTACAATTTTTCTCGCTTTCAGGTCAAGCTCCAAGGAAATGCTCTTTTGACAATGGTATTTGCGGCTTTGTTGATGATCAGTCTGGAACTGACGACTTTGACTGGACAAGACTCCGCGGTGCAGCTGAATCCGTCATTAGATATCGCATAACTACAACTTACATATATGTGGGAATGCCTTGGCCAGGTGATTGTACTTGCATGTCTCAGCCCCCAAACGAGGTTTAAAAAGGAGATTTGGCATATGCGCATACGTTATTCAGCTCTATCACGATGCAGAGGCACCGAGCCTCTTTTTCTATTCGTGGTCGTTCCCGCGTATTAGAAATACCAAAATTGAGAAAAGCAACTGAGGCCGATTGCAGTTAGTATTGTAATTAAGAGATACGCCCCTCACTGCGAAGGAGATCATACCAATATTATTACTATTACCGAGTTTGAGCATGTTTGGATGAATATTGTTTAAGCTCAAGCTTTTAAAATAAGAGAAAATACACATATACACCTATTTCATGCAATTAAGGTTGATAATTCAAAAAAGTCGATCTGAGACCGATACGAATTGTGTGAGTTAACCATGTATTCTCTCTTATTTGTACGATTTGTTGAAAGCCTGTAAGTCAGCATTTGCTTAAACATTCTAAAACATTATCTCAATCATTTTAGTGTCGCCTTTCATGTTATGGATTTTGTTTGGTTTTTTTGGATTTCCAATAATATTTCTACACTCTGCGCCAGTCCGAGGTACGTTATGAACTACAATCATTAATAATTTCGTAATTTTGACAAAATCAGGTGGATGGTGGAGGCCTGTTCGTCCTGTTCTCGTCACTAAGAGAGTTTCTTTTAAAGCATTCCCTCGAGGACCAAGAAACGATCATACATCCGGAAGTGGTAAGCATTGGATTTTAAGCAATGTATACGATATGAGCGATCGACAGGTATAGATAGCTATGTTCAAAACGAACCGTTTTGTAAAGTCTCTACAAATTAATATACCCACAAATCCTGTACGCTTGATTGACTGTCTGTTATCGAACATGCCGAAAAGCGCCTGGACTACGCATCCCACATGGATTGTTAAACATCTCTCTATGGGTTTTGTCACACTGAATTAGGAAAACCTTGTCACACCATGGATTAGGTCTCTTATTGTCTAAGTAGAACTTGTTTACTTTTGGCAACGATTGTTTCTTCGTTACTCTGTATAATCCTTTTTTGCCGTTTGTCCCAACGCAATACACCAATCCTGCATTGATTGCTCTATCTCTCTAGTTACTCTGTTGTTTTGTCGGACAAGCTAAAACAGATTAACGATATATAGCGCGGAACAGCTAGCTAGAATAAATGCATTCTAAAGGAAAATTTAGAAAAGAATCGATAAGAACTAAAAATTGTTATAAATTCGAGTTTGTTGCTCGGACATTCACTATTCCATTAGTAAAACTACCCTTAGTTTGCTGGTCATTCAAGCATAGGCGGGATCGGTCTATTCGCTATTTCGGAGTTGCGGAGGAAATTGGTAACTAATATGTCGCACTTTGCATTCTAGGACCGTTTTGCGGGACGGTTCAACGACTCAGCTGTGTTTATCGTTCGCATCCCACATGGTCCCAGAATGCAAAGCGCGACATACTAGTTACCAATTTCCTGTGCAGCTCCGAAGTGGCGAATAACATGAATAGTTGCAGAGAAAATTCCTTCTTTGTATAGCGTGCCTTTACTGTTGTGTATTTTAGGCTTCTACATGTATGCAAAAACAACTCCAGCAGGATTAAGAACAGGCAACGTTGCTCGTCTTGTCAGTCCAGTTTATGCAAATGTGTCATGTGTTACGTTCTACTATTTCATGTACGGAAATGATATCGGTGGTCTCGAGGTTCTTGTCAAGACAGGCAACAACACCCCTACCAAAGTATGGTCAATGTCAGGCAACGTTGCTAATGCTTGGAGTCTTGCTAGTATACCAGTCACCGCTGACGCTGAAGACACCGTGAAGGTATAAAGAAGGCGAAATGAAAGTAATTGCTTTTTATAGAAATTCCTAGAAGAATGCTAGCCAACTAGTATGCTTGCGCGCCTATACAATTGTTTATTTAGACATTTATTGTAGATTCGAATTAATTGCCAAAATTTATGTTATCTCACGGAAAGCATTAAAACTGACATAACTTCCCATCACTATATACAGAGGTACATAACTAGAAGTGTCCATCTGGGTAATACCCCTATGACATACCACATGTCCGTGTGAGTTATTTTTAGATTTGCGTTTTAGTCAGCCAATTAGCGCGCGCGAATTTCAAACACGGCCTTTGATTGGACAAAATGCCGGGAGAAAAAGTTACATGATAAATAAATATCCAATCAGAGGCCGTGATTGAAATTCGCGCGCGCTGGTTGAGAACGCAAATCTAAAAATAGCTCACTCGGACATCTGATATTTTATAGATGTATTACCAGATGGACACTTCTAGTTATGTACTTCTGCTATATATTGATGGGAAGTTATGTCAGTTTTTATGCTTTCCGTGAGATAACATAAATTTTGGCAATGAATTCGAATCTACAATAAAACTCCTAGCTTGAATAACAAATAACAATGAATGAATAACAAGACCGGTGGAACTGAATTCCCAAACTTTATTTTCAAAACCGCCATTTTTGCTGACAGAGAAAATGGCGGATTCCATTATTTCGGTGAGAGGTGCATTGCAGTTGGCTATTTTTACACTTATGTTAAAAGTTTGTTTGATATCTCCTTTAGATATACTTGCAAGCTGTGGTTGAGTCATCAGGAAAAGCAAGTTTGGCTATAGATGACATTGACATCAGTTCAAACCAATGTTCGTTCTTGCCAACATTGGCGAAGCCGAAAGATACTATTCGAGATGGTAATATTTCTTGTATTGTCTCTCGAGGGAACTTACAAGTGATCCAATAAATACTTGCTACTGCTATTTTCGTAAACATGCCTACTCGGTAGATGCGAGGTGGCGCTGGGTGTTCGCTGTCGTCAGAAGCACAAGACACTTGCAACTAAAGTCAGAGTTTTCATGTTTATCAGTGAAAATAGCAGTAACAAGTATTTTTGATTCCCGAGTTTTTGTTCTATGTCAAATTATTCACACAAGAAAACAATGGAATTAGATTCTACGAAATGGTATTAGTCTAACATCCATTTCACGAGTGTAGTGTATTTACTCTACTTTTAACCATGTATATGTAAATTCCTTGCGCATTTTGGCTGAGAGCCATGTTCGATGAGAGGACAGATAATAAAAATAACACAAGGCTCGCGCTCGAGGGTAGAAACAGCGCGCGCTGAAAACTTCTGATATTTCAAACATTTTCAGAGATATATTTTATAATTTCTTTTACCCTTTGTTATGGTAAAAACACATCGAAGTGACTTTTTCATAGGTGTCTGTACTCCCATCGAACAAAGAAAAGACGTCAGATATCATCCAAACTCAAGAGGATTTCTGATGTCATTTCTATGTTCAACAGAAGTACAGACAATGGAAAAGTCACTTCAATTTGTCAAGTTTTCGATTAGACCGACAGCTTACAATTCCATGTTGCTTTTTTACACGTTTTTATTACCAATAAAAGGGCAAACTTCTTCGCAATCTGATGGCTAAGCTAAATCAAGGACCCCGATTTTTTTATCACTTTACTTTTCGTATTATACATACTTTCATCAAAATTTTTTTTCAAAAATATCTGATGGGATCTTTTGCCTATGCACATTTTAAATTAAATGTCATAATTACTCATGCAGGCATTTTAACAATATTGTTTCGCACTTTCAACTTTTCAGGTTTAGGTAGTTGTACATTTGAAAGATCTTCTTGCGGCTACCAAAACTCCAATGATGACGGTTTTGACTGGGACCGAGTTGGAGTGGAATCTTTTGTTAGTACTTTAGGTCCAAGAAGAGACCATACAACAGGACTAGGTAAATCTGATACTAAGCCTTAAGCCGGGTACGAACACACGATGAATTTCTTTTATGCGACATTGTATAGGCGTCATAAAAAATTGAGAACAATTGTGACCACACGTGCAACGTTGCATGGGACGTCACCGGCGACGTTGCGGAAAGTGGAAAATAGTCTAAATTGTAGGCGTGAATACTTTATTTTCAAGTCAAATTTTCATAAAAATTGTTATCTTAGCGATATATGATATTTTCGCACATTATTTGTATACAGCTGTTTCAAAAAAAAAAAATTCAATGCAAGGACTTGTTGCCTGTCGCATGTTCGCAGCATACTGCATGTTGCTCATCAAGCATAAAATTTATTTTACATTTTTATGAAATGACATGCAGTCAAAGCTTGGTACAAAATTCATACGGTACTTAGCTTCCGCTGATTGGATTCACATGGCACATAGCGTAATTTAAGCTTCATAAACAGCATGCAACATCCAAAAAATCCTTTGGAAAACAACTGTATTGTTAATCAGGTTTACTGTATTTTCAGGCAGATACATGCACGCAGAAGGGTCAACGCGAGGTAGCAAGGCTCGTCTTGTTAGTCCAGCTCTCTACAATACATCCTGTGTTAGCTTCTACTATTACATGTTTGGCTCTCAAATCGGAACACTCAATGTGTACGTGAAGGTTCAAGGGAACTACACACGCCTGGACCAAGTAACTGGTAACCAAGGCAACCAGTGGTACAAATCTCAACTTGTTCTTGGTCAAGATGCTGTGAACAAAACTTTTAATGTAAGTTCGCCCAGAAACACAACAACAACAGCAATAGCAATAGCTAATAACAATAATGATGATGATAATGATAATGATAAAACATTAAAATAAAGGAATGAATTCCTTTGCTATTTTTGGATACAAACTCAGAACATGAATATTGGTTTCCAATTTGGCTTACTGTCACTCACACACACTACCACTACATTCAGTATACTCAAATCACAGGTTGATTTTTTATGGGAGGGAGGAAAAAATAGAACCCGAAGGAAAAAAATCTCGCATTTGATGCAACCCCAGCAGCGGCTCGAGCTCGGCCAAAAGTGGTGATCGAGAAGGGAGTCTTAAAGCCCTACGTCACCGATGTCACCCAAGATACTCTTGGGCATAAGGGCTATGCCACCACAATATATTTGCCTGTTTGCCGATATTTAATGCCAGCCCGTAGTAGCGAGTCCCCTTCCCTCCCCTCCACCCCATTTATTATCTTGTTACGGACTTAGCTGTCTTCTGATCAATTGTATTATTTTTTATCGATATTTAATTATTCATAGATTGTTTTTGAGGCTGTTAGTGGCGATGGCTTCGGTGGGGGAATTGCAATTGATGATATTTCAACTTCCTATAATTCTTGCTGGGCTCTGATTCCAACACCAGGGCCTTCAGTTGGTCCTAGCGTGATACCTACCAATGTAGTACCAGGTATTTCTCTACACATTTTCTCTTTTTCTATAAACCCTATGCATAGGCTATAGATTGGAAACACCTCTTTCCATCACATTGATGAATCGATCGTAGCCCAAGTATTTGAAAAAATATGCTAGTAGTAGGAAATCTGCAAAACTTCAAAGCTCTATAGCGAAAATGCCTGAAAAGTTACAGAATTTTGTAATTTGAAAGATTTGTGCGAAAAAAGAACCAAGGCACGCACGACCAGTTCTGTTTTCATATTTTTCGGTCACTTGACATGCGAACTTAACCTTACCAAATTACCCTATTTCACTATGACGTCACATCAAAACAATCTATTGTTTTAACGCTAAGGATCATGGTCGCCAGAGGGGGCAAAATAGCAGCAAGACGAATGAAATCACAATGACATTTGGTCAATAAGACGGGGAAAGGTGAAAACAAATACATTCTGCACTAAATATTCCGAACGAAGGAAAATTTCGCCTAAATTCCTGTTCATGTTCAACAACCTGAAACGTCATAGTGAAATAGGGCAATTACTAATCCAGACATGTTCTTTATTGTAATCGAAAATTTTTCAAAAACAATGATTATATTCGGTGCTCATTCCCAGTCTCCTGCTCTTTTTTGCATAGGGTCATTATGCATGAAAGGTAGAAGCAACATAATGATCAAATGCTGCTTCATGCATTAAGTAGAAGTACTGCACCCTTGAGATCTAGAAGCCGCAATGTTGACACTTTTAAACCTTAAAAGGTTTCTTTTAATTCATGAACTGTCTTAGACGACTCAGTTCGTCTTGTCAATGGACAAACAAACTACGAAGGCCGAGTCGAGGTATTTCACAACGGCGTTTGGGGTACGGTTTGTGATGACTTATGGGACCTGGCTGATGCTACAGTCGTGTGTAAAATGCTCGGCTTTCCTGGAGCTGTAGCGACTACCAAATCTCAAGTCTATGGAAGAGGAGTTGGTACGATATGGCTGGATGACGTGAACTGCAAGGGAAGTGAGACTTCGATAGCTCAATGTAGTCATGGTGGATGGGGTAATAATAACTGCGATCATTACGAGGATGCTGGAGCCATCTGTCGACTAGGTAAAAAAAGAAAAAAAAATTAAAAACACACTGAATATTCTGTACAAATTAGCATTCATGTTTCCATGCTTTTCATGCCTTCGTATCAACCATGGATTAAAAAGACAGAGGAAGGATAGGGGAAGAGGTGGGCGTTCCAAATTCTTCGTTTGCAATAGACGTCATAGCGGCCATGTTGGAAGATTTTCACCAAAGAATTTTAATGAATTCTTTTGTTCTATCTTCAAACATGGCCGCCATGGCTTTTGTTATTTTACTCCCATAGGAATGATTGCAAACCAAGAAGTCTCACAGTTCACTGCGCCATCTTAGCAGGTGGCCGAGCCTTTGCATTGATGCGAGACTAACGGTGAGCTTGCAATGATAGAGACCTTTTCTAACTCCTAGGACAATTATCTAACTGTCTCTATTATTGCATGCGTAAGCTCAACATTTCACTTCGATATAAGGGCACGGCTACCTTTCAAGATGGCGCTGGAAACTGTGAAGGGGACTATTGCTCTCGTTGAACAACAAGTCAGAATGGCTGCATGACTCTTAATTTATGCAAATTATTTGTGCAACGTCCATGGCTCCTCATATGACCTTTCCTGAAATACAATCTAGATATTTCGAATGTTTATGTAAAAAAATACAACTGATCGTTGGATCGACGGATAGTTATGTAGGTTAAACGAAATGCGAGTAGTACACGCGATATGACATGAAAACATTAAAATGCTATTTGTGTTAAATACTTCATTTTTTTAATTATTTATTCTGGCACTTAGACTTGAACACTACGTCACCCGGGGAATGTACCTTCGAATACGACATGTGCGGATATCAGAATGGAGACCGAACAAACAGCGAATTTGATTGGACGAGAAAGAGAGGGCCGACACCATCTTCAGGAACAGGACCACGTAATGACCAAAGCGGAAAAGGTAAAAAACGTCTAATAAATAAGGACACTAATAATGGATAATAAAGTAGTGGGGCGCGATTAAAATATCAAAATGGAATAGTTAATTTTTGCCGAGGAAAGAAATCTGGAAGTATCGCAACTCAAAGAAATAGACCTAATTTCGTCTTGTTCAACGTTCAGCCATTCATTCTCTTGAGCATACTTTTTTGTTTGAGATGTGTCTCAAACCACTAAACAAATAAGTGAATTCTTAGGAATGACCCAGTCTTAAATGGGTAAAAATTTCTGTAAACAAACAATAAGGTCAAAAACATGGAAATTTATTCAATGTTCTGCAAGACTGCGCATTGGCAGCGTACTATCTCTGCGTCAATCAAAATTAGCTCGATCTTTTGATTCAAAAGTAATGCAGTAAAATACTAAATATCGAAAACGCTGGTGCACGACGCCCTTACAAATAACAGTATCAGTGGGCAAGCTAATTTGGGAAGGGGCGAGTAGGAAGAATTTGAAAACATGACATTCATTTCAGTTTTTTCTCATGAATTCTCTACTTATCACATGTAGTAAGCGAACACGTTTTCAGTGTTTAGAGATGATAACTATCTTACATGCTTTAGGTTACTACATGTACACAGAAGTTTCTACCGGCAACACAGGGGCAAGAGCAAAATTAATAAGCCCTGTGCTTCCAGCAAATACCAAGTGCATCTCGTTCTATTACCATATGAGGGGTAGTGATATTGGCTGGTTGAATGTATACAATAAGAAAGAAACTTCTCAATCTATTGTAAAGCTATGGACATTAAGTGGAGAACAAGGAAACTCGTGGATCCAAGGACAAGTACCTATCAATATCACTGGTGATGAGGGATTGAGGGTATGATACCTAGATATCTAAACAAATATCATGCTCCATAGTGAGCCGAGCTATTTTCTATTAATAGTATTCTTCACAACCATACAGGTCATATTTGAGGGAGTCCGTGGGAATTCTGAAAGAGGCGATATCGCTATAGATACAATTACCGTGTCCAACACAACCTGCAACATGAAACCTAGCGAAGCAACGCCCTCACCGAAAATTAATGGTACGTCACAAAGACATTTTAAGAAACACCAATAATGCGAATGACTTGTTACACGGATGAGGTTAAAGCCTGGTTCACACAAGCGTCGTAATAGTGATCGTAAGCAACACATCCAAACTCAAGATTTTACCTAAATACGATACTGAGTCGACGTAAATTACTTAAATTTACGATTACGACGCTTATTCTTGGTTTGCAATCATTCCTATGGGAGTAAAATAACAAAAGCCATGGCGGCCATGTTGGAAGATATAACAAAAGAATTCATTGAAATTATTTTGTCAAAATCTTGCAACATGGCTGCTATGACGTCTATTGCAAACGAAGAATATGAACCAGGCGTACGGTGGCCCGCACCTATTGATTTGTTTGACGGGTATGAATTTCAATCGTGTCTTTTTGCAACAAAACCTTAAGCCTGTATAAAGATACACAAAAATATACATAAGGCAAGTTTTGCGCCAATCCAGTCCTTAGAAATTGCTATACAAATTTTGCGCTGCCCGTTAGGATGTAGATCAACTCCTAAGGCCTAGATTGGTGCGAAGTTTGCTGTATGTATTCTTCTGTCTTTACACTAGCTCAAGAAATATATATGAAAAACACTTACTTGTATTTTTAGCCCTTGAAGGCGATGTACGATTGGTCGGTGATCCAAATCCTCTTCAAGGCCGTGTAGAGATATTCCACAAAGGACAATGGGGTACCATTTGTAACAATATGTGGAGTGACGAGGATGCAACTGTAGTTTGTAAGATGTTAGGGTACCCAGGCCTTGGTAGAGTGATTGCTCCATCAAACAGAACTCAAAGTTTAACTCCCATCTGGCTTGACAACGTACAATGCACAGGGGGAGAAAGTAACCTTCTGCAATGCCGCAAAAGTCCATGGGGACATCACACTTGTGATCACTC
>OCZR010046400.1:477-12994 GCA_900234385.1 Anemonia viridis
ACGAAAAACACTTCTTTGTGGCTTCATGGATGATTTAAGTGTTTACTCAGAAAGTTGGAGTTTCTATTTTCATCTTCTGTGAAATTTTATTCGATTGTTGGAGAGTCAAAATAAACAAATTACGGTGCATCACGGTAAGTGGCAATGGGTCTTTAATTTGATTGTTCTAATACGTTTGTGGCAGGACGCGGTCTACAGAGGTTTTTGGATAAAATTCCCATAGGCTTGTAAGAGAAACACTGGCCATTATTTGATACCAAATTTACAGTAAACAATGTAGAAACCACGAGTACAATGATGGTACTTTTTAGATGCTCTGTTTGTTTTAATTTTAAAACGTTTCTCAAACGAAGAAATATTTCCCCATTCAACTATTCACTTCATGTAGAATCGATGCTGAAAATATTTAATCAGGGGTTAGGTGCACTTTAAGTGCAAAGACATCCTCAGCTTGGAAGACATGTAACTCATATAGGGCAAAATGCCAATCCCTTGAGTATTGTTTTTGCTTATAGGCTGTTTCTTAGTACCATTTGAGAAAATAGCTTATCTTGATCTAGTGACAAATACACAACGTACTCGCCCCGTGCACATTAAGGGCACTTGACACAAATGTTTATTTTTGGGCATCTGATGTTTTCCCCAAGAAACACTGACCTAGATCCTAAGAAAGCCCCTTGGTTTAAAGTGCACCTATCCCCTGATACAATACTTCTGTATTGATTCTACATGAAGTGAATAGCGGAATGGCGAAATATTTTTTCATTTGAGTGATGCGTCTTTTTATAAAGGTTTATACTTGCAACATGTTAATGACTGTGACGTCACAGCAGGCTTCATTAAAATTACAAATTTGAGCTAGTTCACACAAACAGTATTTAAAAAGCTTCATAATAATCGTATGGTTTCCACAACTGTTTACCGGAAATTTGGTGTCTCATAATGGCCAATGTTTAGCATAACAAGTAAAACAAATACTCTCAAAAGCCTGGGGTGACGTCACAGTCATTAGTATTGGAAATCGCATGGTTTCGAGTGCACTTTGGGATAAATTTTTTCAAAAAAGTTCAAAATTGCACGAGCCCGATAGGGCGAGTGCTACTTATGCTTTTTGAAAACCCGCGAGTGCAAATTTATCCCAAAGTGCACGAGAATACCATGCGATTTCTTTTTAATAATATAAATGCAAAAATTTCGAACCAAAACCATGTTTAATATGTAAATATATGAAACATAAATATTCATAAGTTTTAAGCAAATTTAAATAGCATTGGGTAGTTTTTTAGTGATTTTGCATTGGTGTTTCACGATTTTGCACTGGTGTTTCACGATTTTGCACTGGTGTTTCACGATTTTGCACTGGTGTTTCAGGGAAACTGCACTGCTCTCAACCAATCAGAAGTGAGAAATTTTTGCATGTATATTATTAACATATTAACATCACTCAAAAGCTCAAAAGGGGTTAGGTGCACTTTGACGACTATTTAGAGTAAAAACTTAAAAAATATTACGTTAAAACATACAGGATAAGTTTTAATAAGCATGCTTACCTAAAATCCATCGTAAAAGATGAGATAAAAATGTAAAAAACGAATGCAAATAATGGATAAAAGCGTAAAGCATTTTAAAATCTGAAATGAGAATGCGTATTATAGCCGAGTAAATTATGATCAATCAAAGCGCAATTACTAATAGGAAAAGGTCATCAAAAAAGGGGCTTTACAGTTCGATTTAACATGCATAAACATACAGACTCCATGCCGCTCTTGATCAGCGCATGAATGTACCAGTCAAGGTACGACGGGAATAATATGCAGATACATCCTGAGCCGAACTAATTGAAGTTTATTGTTCGCATTATTGTTCAAGTCAGGAGCATTACGCTCTTGGACAAGTGTCAGACAAGTGCTGCAACGAGTCTGCATATTTATTTAGCTAATACTATAGACTCTATAGGATTCTTTTCATTAGGTTTTCTGATTTCATACCACGTGTGGTTTTCTTAGAAATAATTCCTTTGTCTATTACTCTATTTTCTTTGGCAAAATCGGGAGGCAAATGAAAATGATCGATACTCAGGAGAATGACACGTGTTGTGAAATGGGAGAACATTACACCTGTAAGCTGAAGAGAACTGATGCTCGGCGTGCATCTGTAAATGACAAAAACAACATTTACACATGCACTCATATTTAGCATTCGTTCAGCACTCTTCAATTACCATACTTTTTCTTTCAGAGTTTGGTACTCTTGCACTAGCGAGTCTGTGTAGTCCTGTAAATCAGCTCCTGCCTCCAACAGAAGTTCTGCACAATCCACTTTGTAGAACAGTGTTGCCACATGTAATGGCGGCCAGCCATGTTCATCCAGTGCATTAGCATCTGCACCTTCATCGAGTAATTTTTTCAGATCATCAACACTACCCTTTGCAACTGCTCGATGGATAGGCGATTCTGATTGGCTGTAATCAGGCTCGAGGTAACTGCTAACTGCATTCCTTACCAGAGTATCGAATTTTGATTCCACGTCAAATTCATCTGATTCATAGCGATCAGACTGGTCAACTTGGCTACCATATTCATCTAGTGGTCCAGTAAAGAGGATTTCACCTCTTGGCCCTTCCTCAAACTCATCCTGAGTGACATCGTCCGAGACGTTACCTGACCCTGTGAAAGTAAAGTCTCCCCTTGGACCTGGTTCAAACTGATCCTCGATGCCATCTTCCTGATCTACTTGAGCATCTTCACCTTCTGTCGTGTCGCGAGGGAAATCAGACCACGTGACTCGCTTTTGAGCTCCATTTGTTTCACCGTTGCTTGTGCTATTTGTTATAGGCCAGGATCTCTTCCTCGATGAACCAGAGTTTTTTTCTCGTTTGATTTTGCGCATCGATCCTGCTCTTTTCAGTGTTGACTGTCCCTCCATTGCATCCGTTGAATCATACCCGATTGCTTCCGACTCACACTCGGCTTCTGTCGGCTCCAACTCGGTTTCTTCCGATTCCATTGCTGTTTCTTTGTCAGGATCCTCAGGAATTCTTTCCATGCAAGATAAATTAACTATGGATCTCTGATTGACATTGTAGTCAAAGGTAAAGTCTATGTTATTTATATGTTCTAAGATTGTTCCTTGAATATCCTCGTCATCTGGACTTTTTAATTCTTCAGTTTGAGGACTTATGTATTGTTCGTCGCTGCTTCCTTCCTGTTCTTTACATCCATCAACATGATCATAAACATCACCACAAGCATCCATCAAAGACAATTGGCTCTGCTTACATTCTATTTCGCTGACACAGATTTGTGGTATATCTATGTGTAGTTCTTCCTTTGCCTTGTGAATATTAGGTATTTCCTCGTTAACATGTTCATTTGGTGATTCATTTATCACAGTGCTCTGTTGTGTTGTATTGTCTAGCTGTTCGTCGTTTTCTTTGTTCATAGACACTTCTGCAGCTTCGTTATTTTCGTGCAACAGTTCCTGCTGAAATGCAAGTATTCCATCTTCAGCATCTCCAGACATCCGTGGCTTTTCGTTTTCCTCTTGCAAATTCTTAATTAACTCTTTGGTTTCTTTTTCTTTCTCTTTCACCAGCACCGAATCCTGTTCATTTGGTTGCTGCACGAGGTCAACTTCGTCGTTATTTTCTTCTTGGATTTGAGAGCGAGGCTCTTCAAGTGCTTGCTGTTTGCATGTTTTGTTGTCGTTTAGCTCTGCATCTTCTTCGTAGATGTCGTGTGGTTCGTCACGTTCTGGTTCATGTTCGTTAGTCGTGAGATCGATGCTTTCTTGTTTGTGACCTGTGGTTTGTTCTTCTTGTTTTTCGCCTGCTTTCTCCAGCGTTACGTCTTTCTTTTGGCGTGACTCAACTTCATGCAAAGTTTCGTTTGATGCAGTAGCTTCTTTGATGGTGGAAAGAGAGCGTGTCCTCTTCACTTTGTTCCTAGGTCGTTGACTACTTTGGATTCTTCTCAGTAAATCTTGGAAAGCTCTATTAATGTGTTTTTTGGCCATATCTTCAACGGATTCATATTCACTGCAGCTATATTGTTCTGTTGATTCTTCTGGTATTTCTTCCAGAACAAGTGTAACTGGTAATGACTTCGCTCTTCTTCTGTCCCTTCCTTTCACTCTCCTCATTCTTGTCCGTACGACTGCAGTTTTGTCTTCTCTGTTGTCCTCTTGATCATGAAGCTGGCTATCAATATTTTCAGGTTCGAGTTTGAAACCGGCTGTTTGCTCAGACAACATGACTGGGAATACCTCTTCAAACTCGTCTCCTGTTGTCAAAGACTTAGTGCGTTTCAATTCTCCAGATTCCTTTTCTTGTTTCTCATCTGCATCGACGATGTCGAACTTGACAGGCAGCGAAAAAGACCGCTTTATTTTACCTGATCTTTTAGTGGACGCTACCCGTTCTTTGGTGTCGAAATTTCTTTCAGAATTCGAAGAATCTCGTTGTTCAAGAATTGGTTTGTTCGCCATTGTGTCATTCTCACTACAAGACTCTAATGTACGATTTTCCTTTTCTTGTTGACTTGACTCCTGCATATTTGATAATGCTTGGTCGACTGGCTCCACGAAAACTGTATTTTCTCTCTCATCTGAACTAGCAAGAACTCGCTCTATGCCTTCTGCCGTGTTCCTGTCTTCTGTCTCGTTTAATTTGCACAGAGATTCAGGCAATGAATGGCTTCTCCGCCGTGGTTTGTTTTGACAGCGTTTCTTATAAACAATCCCGTAATTATTTTGAAATTTCATATCCGTCAGGTTGGCCCTAATCAATCTTGGACGATATTCGTGACCTTCACAATAATCCTCAAGATTGGAATCAATTTCATATTCAGACAAATCGGCCGGAAGTGACTTTCTTCGAATATTTATTTTCGAATCTTGGAAGTCAAATGTTTGCTGTTGTATAGTATTCTCTTGTTTCTCTCCGTTATCTGTCGACTCTGAAAGATTAGAATTTTCGCACGGCTTCTTGTACTCGGATAACTTCGAGTCGTCGTTAAGTATAGCTGTCGAGTTCAATTGTTGATCACCCACAAAGCTTACTTCATTCGAAGAACAAACTACTGAAGAGTTTGTTTGATCGGAATCAATATTATCGGGGAATTCCTGTTCGTCTTCCATAGTTTTCAAATTTTCGACGACACCATTCACAGCTGGTAAACAAACTCCTAGTTTCCTTGCTGGTACTAAAGCTCGGTCTTCTTCGTGTACATCACTCGAATCACTCGAATTGCTAGACTTTCTGCTTGAGTTGTCCCCCTCATCTCGATCGATAACTTCAACAGACCGCGACTTGACTAAGGCGTCCTTATTTCTTCGCTTTTTGCTTTGATTTCGCAGCAGTCCACCACTCGATAATCGAGCCCCTCGTCGTTGCGTGCGCACCGATCTTTCAACACTGTCGACTGTGTTACTCCTCGACCTTCCCACGATCGGCTGATCCTGTAATTGAGTATCATTTAAGATCGCAGGGGACATTGCTGGCACAGACTTTGATCTCTTATGTGGAGCGCTTGAATCATCCACTTTCTTTTCATCCATGACGACGATAAATTTGAAATTGTTTTTCAGTAAATCGAGAATGAATATCGGTTAAAACCACGACAAAATTGCAGACACTCGCAAGAGCTCCTACAAAGTAGTTATATCCGTTGGTCTATCCATCCAAATACTTTCTAGAATATATAGTTCACTTGGAAACAATCAAACTGGTGGAGGTCAGTTCTCGTTCATTCATACGGGAAGACCAAAATAGATGTCACGTCAGACTTGTGATGTCCGGCGAAAAACGGTCCACAACAACATATTTACTGTGTGGGAACTTCACATCTTCTTCTTTTCAGTGATTTGGAGGTGGAGAAGTGTATTATTGTCATATTAATTCGCAATGAATCTCAAACCCGTAAAATGAAGACGGTTCAATATTCTAGTCATGTGTCACTCATATACACCATAAACTCATGTGGTCGGCAAGCCGTTTCTAAAGAAAACTATTATCTTAATTATACAGAAATGTCTAGAATAGAAATGATTAGCATAGGGACAACAATGGGTGGTTTTCTGACGTGATTAATGATGGTCGGATGGTTGGCCTAAAGGAGTGGCGGATATTCATGATCACAGTCATATGTTTTCAAAGGCTTCCCGCTGTCTTCAGTCTCTGAGGCAACAGGTTGGATATCGTGAATAATGAATAAACAACTTTCCAATCGCAAGCCTTGCATTTTAACCGACTAAACAACACATCGGTTACGTCTATGAGCCGAATTAATGATAATGATAAAGATCGAACAAAGTGTTGGTTGATTTATTCGCCCATCAGATGCGATAATAATGAGTCAATAACGACACGAGTGCCTCTTATATGTCGTTTTCTGATTGGCTAACTTCTCAATTCTACTTATAGATCAATCTTAAATTAACATAAAATCTTCTAAAATATCCTTCAGTTCTAGCTGGTATGCTGTGAAATATTTTATCTAATGACATTTTTCCCAATCAATATTTTCGTGAAACAACAACAACGGCAAGACAACAAAAACAGCAAAATTAAAGTAATTATCAGTCGGCTTTTTATTTGCTTCCAGGGAAATTAAAAGTAAAGAATTTCAGGGTAATCGAGTTCATAAACCAGCCGTAAATATTTTTTGCGTGGTAAAATTAGAAAATATTCAGAAATATTTAAATTACGCATTTATGCAGAAACCGCTTGATCTTTACACTTATCCGAGAGTCCGTGCGCTCGATTGCTATAGTTCTGCCAGTTTCTTTAATTTTCTATTTCATCTTTTATGCATACAAGCATCTCTTTTTTAGTCACACATGGCTTCCGTTTACATACGGATTTCCTCTAAGTACTCCGGCAAACTGGGTCATTTTTACACTTTTCTTCCATCCGGGCGCCACTAGGACTTTCATTTACTACATGTTTTTTTGGATTTTAATTCGATGAGTAATATTTGCAATGTGTATTAGCCAGTATAGTACATGAGTGCGACGCGTATAAGCGCCCATACACATGCTTCAGTATCTGTGTATTCCCTCTGCACATCAATCCGGCCTTACATCCATCCATCCATCTGTTTGTCGGTCAGTCTGTCCGTTCATCGCTCCCCTCCATTTACCCATATATCTAACGATAAAGTTTGTGCGAAAACTTCTACCAAATTGTTTTGTTCTCCCCGCGGTTCAATAAACTTTTGCAGTGACACACTAATCCATGGATTCGCTCTGCCATCCAATAATGGATAAATAGAGATATCAATAAAACGGAATTAACGGAATACCAACATCCAAACATTTTTAGTAGTTCACTCTCTGTTTATATAACTTGACCGAATCCTTTTATCCATGCTTAATCTTTACATGGCGTTACATATATTGCAAAACTTTGAAAAATAAAGAGTATTTTTGTTTTCCGGATGTGACGTAGCTCTAATACCAAAGTGCATCACTTCGAAGACTCACGCCATCAAATTCATAGGCTATTAAAAATATCTTAAAAAAGGAGGAAAATGTATGATTTTTCAAACTGTTAGGTTCAAAACACGAGAGGTACAAAAGATGGCGTTATTTCAAGCGGAGAAAATATCATTATATATTAAACAAAGAACCATCTGTCTCACGTGAGCCGAGATTTTCCGTCTTGTGTTCAGCGGGGTCACTTATTGCGCAGGGTCAGTAGGGTTTCTTGTCGTCATCTTAGGTTGGCTGCCATATTGTTTGGGAATATTACACTCAAGATTGCTCTACTTCACCCTTCAAAATCCCTATTTTACCTTAGTCTTTTTAGTTAATGAATAAAAATGTCCAAAGCAGAACAAGTGGTTCAGCTTGAGCCGTCTACAGAGCTACGATTCCGAGGTATTTTGTTCATTTTTTGGCTTTTTCCCCCCCAAGTCTTTAGTGAGTCATGTTACGTCAGGTAAATCTCCATTTTGATTGAACTTTGTTCTCAATATTTGATTATTATTCCTGCAGGGCCATTCACAGAGGTAGTTACCTCGACTCTTAAAATTACAAACCCTACTAAAAGACGTGTGTGTTTTAAAGTGAAGACAACGGCTCCAAAGAGATATTGTGTACGACCAAATAGTGGAATCATTGAAGGGAATGAATCCGTCGAAGTAGCAGGTACACTTTTTTCTAGATTTACTCGCGATATATTTGATGATCTTCCTATTTTACTACTTAAACTCTGCAGTATCTTTAACATAGAATAGAGGTTCTAAATTATATACATTCCTCTACTTATGTACCAAGTATATTTTTTGGAATAAGCTACTAAATAAATCCATAAGCTTAAGTTTTTTTTATGAAAGTCTGCGTTAATTTGCACACTTTTCTACTTCTTTGATCTACTTCATAAATCCAGCAATACTGCTTTTATGATAGTTGTTATGTTATATTTTGTATTTAAAAATCTCATTTTGAGGTGATGAAAAGATAAGTACTCATGGGTACACACAAAACATATTTTGATTTCATAGGTGCAGAAGTTAATTAAAGATTGTGTCAATATAGAATAATCGCTCTGAAATAAAAATTTCATATAAACAATTCTATTACTTGAATTTCATGTGCTTTCCTCTGAGAAGCAAGGAAATTTGATTTTAAGACCTTGTTGCTGATTTTGGGACAATGATTTTAAATTCAAATTTCTGTACTTCCCAGAGGACAGTAATTCAAGTACTACACTGTAACTAACTCCTAAAATTTCTTGGACACTCCAACATCTAAATGAATTATCATTGACTTATGTTACTGTATATGCAGTACATTGTCAAAAATCCTGCATCTTGGATCTGGACTTCAGTGAAAAGTCCCAAATAGGTGCCACAAATTCCATTCTTGGTTTGTTATCATTCCCAAGGGATAAAATAACAAATCCCCTAGTGGTCCCATAGCAAAATTACACAAAGTGCTATAGTATTGATGACACATATAAAATATAGAGACATTTTTATTGACCTTTAATTATGGGATATAATGATGGGGTAAACATGGAAGTATTCATAAAGCAAAGAGTGTCGGAGTTACTTTCTCAAATACAGTAACATATAAGTTCGGAATACCCGTCTAATGATATGCATACACTAATCC
This sequence comes from Anemonia viridis, assembly GCA_900234385.1. NCBI lineage: Eukaryota > Metazoa > Cnidaria > Anthozoa > Actiniaria > Actiniidae > Anemonia > Anemonia viridis. The sequence continues at coordinate 9,595 of OCZR010046400.1, forward strand.
CTTATTGTTCTTACATTGTTATTGTGTTATTGTGTTGTTCTCAAAGAGTGAGTTAATTGTATTAGTCCATGGGCCAAATCCTGAAAAGTGTCTAAAAATCGATTTTCGTAGGACCCCCCTTGGGACATAGTGGCCGGACATTCTGAACTTAATCCTACAGTAATTTACAATTTTACTGTGTTTGGGTTTTTCGAACCACATGTCATACTCTTTAGTAGCATTTCTTTGTTTTGATGCAAATGAAACAAAGATGCTTATTCTCAAAAAATGTTTGAAATGGACAAAACAAAATATTTAATGCTCAAGTTAAAAGCAGGGGTGGCGTAGCAATGAGAGCGCTCACCTCTCACCAAGGCGACCCAAGTTTGAGCCCCGCAGAGCTTGGTGTCGTAATAATGTGAGTAGAGCTCTTTGTGTGTTGGTTCTCTCCTGTGCTTCGGGGTTTTTTCTCTAGGTCCTCCGGTTTTCCTCCCTCCTTAAGAATCAACTTCTAAATTCCAATTGGAAAGCAGTGGAAGAACAGCCACTCTGTGGAATCCACTATTTATTCCCATTTATTTTTTTGGTCTGTTTGTTTATACCCAACTCAGGCTAGGTTTTCTTGATGGCGTATAATGCTGGCCTTGATCTTTGTTTGGTCTATCATATTATAATGTACATTATCATGATATATCATAATGCAACTAGAGAAAATGTTTACCTTGCAGATCTCAGTACTGGGTACTCTATAGTTATTTGAGAAAAAAATAAATGGGCTAGATAATGTTAATGACAGCGTTTGTTTCAGTGATAAAAGATACATTATATCATGCTTGATACTGAGAAGGATTCTGAACTGAGTCTGAACCTATGGGAAGGCCTAGCAGTGTGCAGGCCACATGTCAGTGAGGCCCTAGTAATTAATGGCTGCTCATTACAAGCCGTTCATGTATTGTAGCTCAGTGATTAGAGCATCCTGCCAGTATCTGGATAGTTATGGGCTTGATTCTTATCAGGGATCTTTTCAGAGTTGCTTTCAGCTAGTGACAAAAGGTGAATTATTTTTATATATTTAATAATAGTATAATGGAACCTTTACAAAATGGTAGCTTCAAACTCAAATGAGCTACTGTAGAGTAAACAGAGTGAAATTCAGTGAAATTGCAGACCATCATTTGTATCTCTCAGGTGAAACATTTTAGGTTCTTTGGAGAAGCAAATATTAATCATCTTCTTGCCTTGACAAATATCCTTATTGATGCACATGTACTTGTCTGTAAGATATTTCAACAACAATATAAGATAAGATCCATACTGTATCTCCATAATGTACAGCAGTGTAATATCTAAATAATAATCAGGCACTATAGGCTTTGCAATAAAAATTATTGTTTCTTAGAGAGAAGCACTAGAGGGTGGAATAAGAGAACAAAAATATGTGCCTTCAATTGTTGCTGTCCAAAGAGTTCTTGATACATTTGTAAAACTCATTTTCATCTAAATTTTTATATTGTTTGGTCGAATTTCAGAAATTTAAGTTTTTCGTGCAGGTTCCCATTATATTGTAGCATCCTGTGTCAATATTCATTATCTTGCCATGTTTATAAATAAAAATTATGAATTATTAATTATTTTAGAGAAGATAAATATTAATAAGTAAATGATAATAAATAGGTGAGAATAGACCATTTCACAGATCCTTTTACTCAACCTCAGCCTCGTTAACATGTAATAATAATATTATTCTTTAGAATTTGACTACAGTCTGCAGTAGTGAAAGGAATTTTTTTTGAAACACTTAGAAATTTCACAGGTTGTAGTCAATTCCTAAAGAATGTATTACACGATGATGAGGCTGAGGTTGAGCCACAGGAGCGGTGAAATGGTTTATTAACAGTAGATTCCACACAGTGGCTCTTGATTCTTGTGGAGTCAGAGGGAAAACAGGAGAGCCCAGAAAAACCCTTGAAACACAGAAAAGAACCAACAAACAACTCTGCTGACTTACAACACAGAGAATTCAACCCATATCAGTTGCAATTGGTGACTGTCACCCATGCATCCTGGTTACGTTTTGGCACCCAGATCACAATTTATAACAAATATCTTAATACAACCCTCAGTCTCTCAGACACTCAATATTATTAACAAAAAATACTGTGTGTTACTGTTATGGTACTTTAGTACATGGATCATTATCCAACCCTTTTTCCTGGAATTGTCCATCATCACACATCCCTCCACTCATTAATTTTGTCTACCCATCATCCATTTGATCTTTAAAAAAAAAAAAAGAAAAAAAAAAGTAAGAATTAGCAGTGGATTCCACAGAGTGGCTCTTCTTCCACTGCTTTCCAATTGAAATTTAGAAGTTGATTTTTGTGGAGGGAGGAAAACCGGAGAACCCGGAGAAAAACCCTCGAAGCACAGGAGAGGTTGCCTAATTTAGTGAAGGGTTTGGGTCACTTTTACATCAATCTGCCTTTCCAGAATAGGGGAAGGGACTGGGAATGACTGTAGAAATATTAATCTAGTTAAAAAAACAAACCCCATCAAGAAAGACTCTGAAATTATTAAGCTCATGAAGTTTTGGAATGTTTTGGTAAGTACTGACTGATAAGCAGGTTGTTAACAAATTGTACAAATAAGAAAGATTGTATGGCTTTTTGGGTCATACTATCTTCATACCCTATACATTCTCTCTTATTTTTATGATTTGTTTAGAACCAGCTAATCAGTCAGTATTTGAAAAATCATGCCAAAATTTGATAATTTTAGTAATATTGTTATGAACGTTTTTGTGATAGTGACCATTGCATAATTAGATTAATTTTTTTACTTTGCTCCATTCCTCTCCTCCAGAAAGGCCTATTTAAATAAACAACAACAACAACAACAAAAGCTGCTCAAATGTACATAGAGACAAACAACAACAACAAAAAATGCTCAAATGTACATAGAGACAAACAACAACAAAAAATGCTCAAATGTACATAGAGACAAACAACAACAAAAAATGCTCAAATGTACATATAGAGACAAACAACAACAAAAAATGCTCAAATGTACATAGAGACAAACAACAACAACAACAACAACAAATGCTCAAATGTACATAGAGACAAACAACAACAACAACAACAAAAAATGCTCAGATGTACATAGAGACAAACAACACCACCAACAACAAAAATGCTCAAATATACATAGAGACAAACAACAACAACAACAAAAGTACACTATTTTGTAGTGTTACTTGAACTACAATATTACATTAGATGATATCATGCTTGTATTAACCCAATAGCCAGTCACAACAATAGAATAATCAACTGCCTGGAATCCAATATCATGCCTTCATACCTTCAGCATCACATGTGAGGCAAATTTGTTTGATCTTTCCCTGAATTCAAGGGCTTTT
>OCZR010046417.1:0-10036 GCA_900234385.1 Anemonia viridis
AGAAAAACACTGAAAAACCTCAAAAACCTCCAGGAGTCAAAGGGTTAAAGAAATGCCACTTTTAGGCCCAGGTCAAAGGTCGAACTCCACATAAGCCAAACATAATGACATTAAAGAAGACTGCATGAATGAGTTCGGCTCATGTGAAATCCAGCATTTGACCTGGGCCTTTAGTGTAATTTGATTTTTTCACAGCATTGGCAGTTCCTGCATCTTCTTATCCAGTGATAGATTTGGAGCAAGTGTACCATTACTGAGCTCTGTTCTCCAAGACTCTATTGATGATGTTATAGCCTATAGAAACAATACGATTGAGGTGAGAAACAGGGGTCCAAATCTAAAGGGTCAGAGGTTCAAGTTCATTAGTGTGCCTCTTCCACCGCCCCAACATTTTAATTAATTAACATCAGTTTTACTACACAAAATGGATCTCATACACTACTTTGCTAATACAAATGTTTTCTCATTCCAGTTTACTCAGGGGGCAAAATGGTGTCGCACGGCCAATTTTTGTCTCATTAATTTAACAAATTTGCCTCTGACTAAACTGGAACAAGAGAAAATTTGTATTAGCAAAGTGGTGTATTCACTAGCTTGATTTCTTCTTATTTTTCAGCAACTTGAGGTTATCGCAGGATCTGACATCAAGTTCACTAATTCATTAATAAAGCAAGATTTAAATAGTAAGTTAATAATAACTAGTACCGGTGATTACGAGTGGTTCAGCTTTAATTTTGCTTTACGGAAGTCAAGCATTCATTTTTTATTAAAAAGTTATATTTTGGGAAGCATCGCGGGAATAGAATTGCTTGTAGGTTCTTTCAAGTTTTTTCCGGGTTCTCCGGTTTTCCTCTCTCCGCAAAAATCAACTTCTAATTCCGATTCTATCTAATGTCGAGCGCTTTAATAATCCTTTGGTGTGGGAGGCTGAGCGATAGCTCCCTCAGACGTCGGCTTTGCCAAAATATGTATTATATATTCACATCTTTTTTACGCACCACTTTCCATTATTTGTTTTTGTTACGCACTAAAGTTGAAGAAAAGCAAAGCCAAAGGATTAGTATAATCAGTATAATTAGTATAATTTTGGAAAATTTTTTGACGTCCTTCAGCAGAAGCGCGGGGAATTCATAGGTTAAATCAATCATCCCACAAACAAAATTTAATGTTTGTCGTCAGCACAGCCAAATGAACAAAAAACCCCAAAACCTTGAATGTTCATTAAATTTTGCAATCTAATTCAAACACAGTTACGACCAATCTACAAGTAACTAAAAAGACATATTTGGTATAATCGTAGTGCACGGCACGCAGCACGGTTATGGCGCGGCAAGGACATATATACAACTATTTGAAAAAACGTTATCGGGGAGAACGGCGAACGGCGATTGTCCAGCGGAGATTGCACGACCGAAAAATATATAGTTGCGCTTCTTGACTTACAAAATCGAGCCAATATTTATCACTGACTATCTTACAGTATAAGACAGCTATTATTTCCCATCAATTATCAAAATGTATGGCTTCTTTCACTGCTTTCACAGCATTCACTGTTCGACAATTGACTTTCGCCATTTTCCCCGACAACGTTTTTTCAACAAGCTGTATATAGTAAGTGAAAACTGTTCAACCAGATCTGTACCGTTTCGCTTGTTTCTTATTTCAACAGATATATCAAAACTTGTTGCCGAACCATTGATGATTGAAGCAAGAAAGTTTGTTCGTCCTTTAGTGGAAGCCATTACAAACATGGGTAAAAGTAAGTAATTCAAAGCATCTTGTACGCACAGCGAAAAATTGTACCTCCATATGCGTACCTCCACAAGGTTTGCGCGCAACGTTAGTGCATTCCATAAACTCCTCGAAAACCATTGATCTTTCTACTTGATCAATCCTCATGTTTGCTTGTCTTGTCAACATATCAAGTTATCATACCGTCTCTTGACATTTCTAGCTATGGGCAATGTTAACGAACTCTTGAACAACATCAATGAAACAGTTAATGAGTTACGAGACTTGGGTGACACTTTGCGCCATCAGCTGAATGTGACACGCCAAAACCTGACGGATCTGAAGACGTCCTGTCAGGCAGACCCTGCTGCGTCTATGTTGGGTATCTGTGATAATATCACTGATGGGCTGTTATTGGTCCCTGAGGCTGATTATACTAAGGTAAGCAGGAACATTTTCCTCCTTCCTTCCTTCCTTTCCTCTCACCCTTTCCTCCTTACTTCCGTCCCTCCCTCTCCGGCCATCCCCCTCTCCTTCCATTCTTCCATGCAATGGCATCACTTCTCCAATACAAATCACACTATATATCGATCCTGTAGCCGGAAGAGGAATGTCGTATCAGATCTTTCTATTATGTAGGTGCCTAGTGTTTCGAACGAGCTGGAACGAGCCAAAGAAGTTAGTACTTTTGACATGGCAGCAGAAGCGAGGAAGGTATAAAAAAGACAATTCATGGTTTGTAAGGGGGTAGCATGTCTCGATCAACCAGGACTTTTGTGGGGTGGGGATAGGTCGGGGCTTTTCTGAGGTTGGTAGGGGTTGAAATATCATAGCACTTTTGGTTTCATTATTCTTATCCAGCGTAATATTGGCAAATCAATTCTTTGCAGGGCAACAATACATTCGAGGGGATTCCTAAAGAAATTGAAAACACTACACATTCAAAAAGACAAGGTACTAACCTGCCATTATGTTAGCATTTTTGATATATATTATATATATATTTTCATACATATATATGAGTTAGGTCCAAACGTCTTGATTAAAACTTGCCGTGTGAGTCACGCAACTTTTACGCGAATTCCATTACGTAACATTTTACCAAACTTTATTGATATTGTTTTTTAGAGGTGAGAAATTTCATGGAAGGTCTCAGTGATACGTTTGACGAAATAACATCAAGTGTCAAAGAATCGTCTCAACTGGTAAAACTACTCAATTTCTCTTCAATAGGCCGTTTGCACGATGGCGTCATTTTACTACCACTACCAAAATGCTTCGCGAATTTTCTTTCCTATTCAAATTTGTATTTCCTCATGAGAATAGTAAGACAATGGGTGCTAATGAACTGAACAAACGAAAGTTTGCAAGAGATTCTGGTAGAGAAGGTCAAATGACGCCATCATGCAAACGTCCTATTCCCATGGGAGTAAAAACCATTGTTTGGAGCGTTTCAAAGCGAGGTCCAGGTTATCCCTTGGGATTCAAACCTATTGTTTTAACCAATATTGCCGCCATGAGAAAATGCTCAATTCCCTATTTCTTACGACCCATAAAGCATCTCGATTTGGCTCATTAGCATCAACTTTGAGGGGCACTTTCATGTTCAGTAAAGGACAGCAAGCTATTGTGTTGATAGAATGTACCCCGTCGAAGTTGAGAGTAAGGACCCAATGAATTCGTTTTAATGACTATTGGGCTTCTCTAATATGGTGTGCTTCATCGACAGGTTGTTCAGGACACTCTCATCCCACTTAAGAAAAATATTAGCACTTATTTTGGACCTGGTGGGATGGTCGAAGAGTACAACTGGTACAGATTTCTAGGTATGTCAGTACTCGCCTGTACCATCCTCTTCACTATACTACTGATCTACTGCGGCCTCAGCGCTGGGATTTTTGGAGCACGGGAGTACGACACACCCAGCACTAGGTCTTCCTTGGCTGACTGTGGTGGTAAAGCATTGATTTGGTAAGTTGGTTTTGCTGTATTCGTGGTTGCATTGACTTCATGCCATGATGGAGGGGAGAGGTGTAATGGAGAATGGCTGGGAAAGATGGAAAAGTGCAAAAATTACAATGTGAAGTTACACGTACAAAACAGTTGTCATGACGTTTTTTTGAAAGAGGTACAGAGCTGTTACGTTGTGACGTATTTCCGGGTCCAACTGCTCATAAAAACCCGTGTGATTACCCGGAACAATTAGAACTGTGGACAAGAAATACTGTCATGAAGAAAAAATAAGAAAAATCCTTCATAAGACTGTATTCCATATTGGACCCGGAAGTCGTTTCTTCATTTGAATGACGTCACACTTAAAAGCTCTGTGATGACGTCGTGCCTTGCCTTGACTGTGTCACGACCAAATTAGTGCAGTGAACGTTTTACAGTCATACGAAAACAGTTTTTAAGGAATATAACCAGTGAATATATTTGTTTTGTTCAATTCCACAGGGCAGTTGGGTTCTTCTTTTTCACTTCTCTGTTCGTGAATCTTTTTCTGGGAGTTCTCTTCCTAGTTGGTGCCAATATTACCGTTGTGTGCAAGTCTGTCAAAGATCTTACACTTCTAGAAAAGGTAACAAATATCAGAATTCACCGATTATGGATAGTTCGGTGTAAATTAAGTGCTCTTAGTCGTGGCATTTGGGTCAGTTAATATTGTATTCCGAGTGTAGCGTAATTCTGAATGAACGAAAACGCCCACGGACCGTTACCGTTTACGCCATTACGGGACGTATTATCTCCGTATTTGGATTTCTGACGATAATTAATTAAGAAATTCAGTAAAATTAATCTATTTCTAATTACACCTACGGAAAGGGCAGGACTGTAGTTGTTGCACTGTAATTACCACTTTTGAGTTGAAAAACGCGTCCTCCGTAATTTGGTCCTTGTTTAAGAACTAAAAAGTGAAGAATAGCTAGAGTCAGTAGTCACCGCTAATCTTGGGCGTTTCCAAGTGTTGTAATGAATCGACCAAGCCCACCAAGCCGACAAAGGCGAAAGGCCGGTTAATTAAGATCTGCTAATTAATGAGCTGGAGAAAATAAAGTATTTTAATATTGCAAATTCATAGTGGAGTTTAGTCATTTGGTTGTACATACAGCAGCGAAACATCACAGGAAAACATGGGTTGCAGACCTTCAGTCCTTTTTCTTTCTCAAAAGTCGAAAACTATTCGAGTGAAAAATATAGATGAGGACTGTACCGAGCCGGCGACTCCAATTACGATTGTCATTCGGTCTACAACCATTATTGGAAAACCAGACAAAGATGGTCTCGAATTTCTGACAAGAAAGCAACATGCTCTTTTGCAAAGTGAAATCAAGAAGATGAAGACGTGTTGGAAAAACTACGGTAATGAAATCACAGTTTACAAGGGGCTGAATGGCGATGAATAATGCTATTTTACAGCCAATTAAACCGAATTTAGAGGAACTTACTGGGATAGTAGTTACACCAGTCTTTAGTCCAACAAGAAGAAGAATATTCGGCAAAGTTTTCAGTAAGTTTCCATTATGTGAAACAATGGGATTGAAGTAGACACTCGAGTGCGCTGACTAAAAGTCCTAGGAGGAACTTGGCGTGTGACGTGTCTCGAATTCCGTAAGGACGGAGTGGGGACTTTTACTTCGGCCCTATCTTTATGTAGTCATATTGTGATTATTAGATTGAAGTAACTATGATCTAAACAAAAAGACAAACTGTTAAAAAACAGTTTTAATATAGTGTAATGTAAAATATATCTAGAAATAAAAGTTTGTTCGCCCCGACCTTTTTCGCTTCGCCTTCCTTATGTGAAATATACATTTTATCGTTAGTTTATTATTTTTGTGAAAGCAGGTGAAAAGAAGAAAATCGTTTGGGGCAAAAAGTGCACAACACATAAAAAAAATCCACACAAATCCAAATTTTATTTTAAGACAACACCGATGGTCATGAAACTCGGATTTTTATTAAGCGATAGAAACGCAGCGAAACATGTTCTAACATTTCATGTTCATCCAGCGGAGAGGAACGGACGAGGAGACGGACGATGGAAAGGGGGGAAACGGCTAAAATAAGACGAGGGGAAAAACTGAATAGCGTAGAATGTATCTATTCCATGTTGGATTGTTTTCAGTCTAGGTGGTTTGGAATCAATCCCAAGAGAATAAAAGTGGCAGCCATGTTGGATGGTGTTCACTCTAGCGAGGCGGTTTATGATTATTCTAATCAAATATCTATTCATATTTGCATCAATATGATTGATTCTTTCTTGCAGACTATTGATGACAGTTCAATCTATGGATATTATCCAATCTCGAAAATGCTTTTTAACGACGGAACCATCGACATTCAGTTCTCTCGTTTTCTCAGGTGAGGCTTTTAGTATTAGCATAATACAAGTACATGCTGTCAAACTCGGTTTTTTTATTATGGCTCATTCCAAAGCATTCAACCCACAATGAGGGGGAGGGGTGGGGATGAGCTCCGGCGGCTCCAGATGTTGGTGAATCGGCATTTTATATCTACTAGCACTAGGCGCAGACGTATCTTGCTTGGTATTTCACTTCTACGGTAGTCATTTTGTTCCTATTTTATTTTTCTCCTTTATTTTCCCGCAGAGGTTGTGAGAACAAGGAAACTCCTTGGACCCTTCTGAAGATGGATAACAAATTCGACCTAGAAAATCTCACCAATTACGCAAATGTAAGTCAGTAATCATGTAGAATTATAAAGTTTGTGGTGAACCTCAGCGCGAAGCAAATTTAGGTCTCTTTTAAAAGCAATTCTTTCATGGATGCGTATTAAAACTTGCTCATGGTTCCGACTCGAACAATGGCAATAGCTAATCAATCACATATGCAGCAGTTTTCAAGGTGTAAACAACGACACAGTATCTGTGTACTACAAAGATTACGAGGGAATTCAATTGATTTTCGGTAAGGCCGTAGCAAGCCTTTAAAAACTGGTAAACGTTTTATTCCATAGTTGGTTCACAGTTCTTGGCGTAAACTGGGCGGGCACTGCCCTCCCTCCCCCACCCCCATGTCCGGGGATCCCGATAACGAAAAAAGCTTAGTAAGAGAAATAAAAAGCTAAATCTTTGTAATGGATTGTGAAAGATATAAAGAACTAATGACTCTATACCTGTATTGACTTGAAGAGCTGGAGGTCGAGTGATTCACTGCATCGAGTTATCAACAAAGCAATACCTTCTTCTCTCGTTAGTAAACCCTTGTTTTTCTTGCATGGTGTGCATGCCGCACGGTCCGCCATCCTTATTAACCATACTCTCATGATAATCGCACTAAGAGCTGGAGCGTTTGCTGCTAATAGTGATTGGTAATATCACAAGCTTAGTACGTTAGCAAAGATTGTACATTCATTAGCTATCTTATGTTACTTTCCGCCCGTCCATCCGGTTTAGTTTTATGTGCGTCTGTCCGTACGTCGTCCGTCTGTCTGTCCGTCTGTCTGTCTGTCTGTCCAATTGTCTATCCTCCTTTTTATCTTTCTATTGCCATAACCATATCTCAATATTTGTCATTAAAAATAGTATTTTGTAGTTTAATCAAGTTTTTGTCTTAACGTCATACTCTAGGCTGGATTAATCTAACTCAAAAGCCGAATAGCAAATATTAACCATAAACCTAAAAACCTAAATATCTAACAAAATGAATAACCCGGCACATAACTACAAACAAACATGCAAACAACTCATCCAAAGTGTAACAATAGGACGTTTGCATGATGGCGTCATTTGACCTTCTCTACCAGAATGCTTTGTACATTTTCTTTCTTATTCAAATTTGTATTTCCTCTTGAGAATAGTAAGACAAAATTTGCTAATGAACTGAACAAAAGAAAGTGTGCAAGGGTTTCTGGTAGTAGAGGTTAATGACGCCATCATGCAAATGTCCTATTTCATTGTAAAGTGATACATATAATTTGTAATATTTGGTTTAGAATATCCCCTCAATGGACGAGATATTCCAGGAGTTGAACTCCACCATAGTCAACGTGTCGGTAGTCACAGCAGAGGCGGATAAGAAGCTCAATGATTCTATTAGTGTCGGAGTGCATGACATCGATTTCTCCAAGTACGCAGATCAGGTATGAATGAGTAGAGAAAGACATAGATCACTGTACGCGCTGAATTAAGCACAGTCAGCCCAACCAGGACTTTCTGATGAGACGTTCGCTTTTTTCCTCTTTTGCTTTCGCTCGTGTCTCAGTGATCGTGTGTCTCACAGAGAACGGCTTTGAGCAAGTATAAGAAAGTCATAATACTCAAGGTTTTTTATCTACAAATATCATAACTTGTTTTTAACAAATCAATGAATGGGCCCGGGGGGGGGACTCGACGGACCTTTTAGGGTCTCCGGCTGAGAGCGCTCCTTTTAGGGTCAGATTTTTCATATCAATAAAACAATTTCGCACCTTTTAGGGTCTGAAATCATTATCTCAGTTAATTTGAGCGCACCTTTTAGGGTCCTTTTCTAAACCGTCCTTCGAGCATCCCTACCCATTTTTTAAGGGAGTCCCCTCCCCCCCGGGTGTATGGGTCAGGACATTGAAGGTCTTTGTTGTGTTTTCAGTTTAATCTACCGTTGGTCAATGGATCTCTTATTGATGTAGCTTCACAACTGAGAAATTTAGCAGGCGTTGCAAAGAATGATAGCCAGGTAAGTATTGGCTATATGGGACTCGTGTGTGTTTCTATTCTTTAAAAACTGTAATCTCAAGCCAGGATTTTAGATTTTAAATAGGCTAACTGTTTCGAGTAGTTTTCGGGCGCAGACTTTGAAGTGCTCATGGTACAAAAGTGATATTGCGTATCGTGATGGATTCAACTGATCTTGTGGAATCCGTGCCGTGCCCGTGTCACCTGTATCAAACATTGTGCGCACCTATCTTGGCTGAATCAGTTTTCTTACTTGATTGATTGATTGATTGGCTGATTGATTCTAAAAAAACCAGCAGTGCGAACATCAAGTAAATCTTGTCATCGCACGAAATAAAAAGTCGCAGGCACCCCAGTAACTGTCTACGCCTCAGTCTTCATATCGTTATTCCTTTCCATTTGCAGACGTTCGCTGATAAACTCGAATTTCTGTCTGCAAGATATCAAATGATTCATTATGACATTGTGGATTCTTCGAGTCTTCTTGTAGTAAGTTTTATTCTTGGTGTACATCGCCTCTCATGACAAGAATTGACTGCCGTGTTGTTTTCGAACTTACACTTGCAAAGCTGACTTGTATTTTTCATTGATTGTTGGGGCATGAGTTCCCAACCTGGAGAATCGAACGACAAAGACATGGTGGTATGATGGTGGTATTAATGAAACATCTTTTGCCAACATGGCGGATATGACGTCGCGTCATGTACGCCCCAGATAAACTGCTCAACATGATGTTTTCCGGGTAAAGAGAGGATATTTGTATTATGGTCTACCTCTATCCCTGTGTATATTGACAGCCCATATGTCACCTATTGTTCATTAGAATGTTGATTTTTTAGAATATCCTGAAGAGTAAAGTCAAGCAATTGGAGGAAAAAGGCAACGAAACACTGGTAATAACGATAACAATGTTTTTTTGTCGTAGTCGAACGCGAACATATCACTAAAAGGTTTAGTGGGCCGATCCCTTCCCGGGCCCTTCTCCTACCAAGAATGCCCGAATAATCGTACCGTGTAGATTGTCCGTTCCTGCGTATCAGATAGAAACGACCTGTTCTTGATTCATTCTCTTTCGCTTTTTTAATTGTCAGGCTAGCATTACGAATATAAACAGACTCGTAAAAGACCTGGATGCTTTTTTAGGTTCTGGTGCATTAACAATATCTAACAAGGTACTCAGAAGCAAAATATGCCCCTAAGAAGTAATGTTTGTATTTCAAAAGAAAGAGTTCAGCTCCAGTGATTTTCTTTTGTCTTTTCAATATATTCCTTTCTCACTAAATTACTAATGTTCTTTCTTCCTATGACAACCTTCTTGTAACTAGGTTATGTTGTACTTAACTTCGGAAGTTGCTGTAGCAACTGATTTTTCCTTTTTTCATTCATTCATTCATTCTGTATTTCTTCATTTTTTCTCAGGCAGCAACTGAATACCTTGATCGTATTCTTAGCTGGATGGATCAATATATTGATCATGCTGTTGACAAGGTGAATTATTAATTGCATACTTATTCTCATACTGTTATATTATAAGAGTTATCTAATAAAATAATCCATCCCAGTCCCATCCAATCCATCCCAGTCCTATCCAGTCCCATCCCAGTCCCATCCAGTCCCATCCCAGTCCCATCC